>CAEGAF010198951.1:0-20803 GCA_903067075.1 Micropoecilia bifurca | reverse complement strand
AGGGGAGAAGGTGTAGGGGTTAATATTTGTTGTGAAAATAGCTGATAAAGCCTCCAAGTAGTTGTGAAGGATTTTGCGCTTACGTCACTATGACGTCACCGACTAGTCGACATCGACTCGACTATTAACACTATGTAGTCGACCTTAAAAAATATGTAGTCGTTCAACCCCTATAAGGCACACCTAAAAACCTTCAATTTCCTCAAAAGCAGACAGTGCGCCTTATAAGCCATATATAACCCTTATATATGGACCAATATTGAGCCATAACAGGTCTAGTAACAGACAGAGACTGTGGCGGCAGCATGTCAGTTTGTCTGTGTTACCCAGAAAGCAGTTGGGTACACCAACACCACGAGTGAAACAATGACTGGGGCAGCCTACTATATAAAGTACTGGGGGACCACTGCTTTATTATTAAATATCCACATTTGTAGAGTACCGAACAAATCACGTAACTGTAGCATCTATTCTATGCGCCTTGTAATGCGATGCGCCTTATATATGAAAAAAGTTTTAAAATAGTCCATTCATCGAAGGTGCGCCTTATAGTGCGGAAAATACGGAATACATGGTTTGGAATAAATCTAAAAAGTGCCCAGTGTATTTCCTGAATCAAAGCTTAACCACTGAATGATGAAGATGCATTTTTAAGTCTTGGTAAAGACTTACAGGGTTGATGTCACTCAGGAAGCCACCTGGCACTTCAGACGGATCCTCTGGGTGCTTGTGCAGGAAGCTGCAAAGCAGAAGAGACTTCTCACTTAATTGAGTTTTTAAATCACAGGTAATTTTTAGTTGTGGATGGAAGTCGTTGTTTCTGGCTTACAGTCTTTCATAGAGACGCACTTCACACACCAGTGGCTGGCTGACCCAGTGGATGAAAGCCTTTGGTTTCTCTGCAGTGTCTGAGCTGCAGCAGGTCACTTCCAGCTCCACCACTTTACCCTGAGAGTCCTGAGAAGCAGAGAGGAATCAGATGACTTAATGAGTAATAACTTCATCGCCATGTGGTGATTTAACAGTTTATCCCAAACAAATGTTTGCACTGAACAACCTTGAAAGCTAAAAATACTAGTAAAAATCAGAAATGTGTAGATATATTTGCTTATTTCTACTTTTTAATTGTACGCTTAATTATTTCATGTTAAACTTAATTGAGACAAATTGTGCCTTAAATCTAATTAGTCCATGTGATTTATAACATAGGTAAAGATATCTTATCTTAAAAAAATGCATTGAAAAACATGTACTAATGCAGTTTTAATATGTAGCTGAGGCACCATGGTCCCAGCAGCAACTTGTGGCTGGTTTAACATAAATGGATTCACCTCATTCTTACAAACTTAACTCCCCAAAAATGGTTTTGACTCAATGTTTCTCAAATTTCTTGTATCACAGTGATATTAAATTAAATAATTTTGACATTTACCTTGATGACTTTCTGGACAGAGATGACATACCCAGCATGTCTCAAGCCAACCGCCTGTTCTGGAGTCAGACGCTTGTAACCCTTCTCCATTACCTGCAAAAAAAATTAAATTAAAAAAAAAAAAAAAATCAATAAGTCCACAATGAAAGACTTCCACAAAGATATTGTTGGAGCTCTTTGTTTATCATCCTTCTAACCTCTCTGAAGTCGCTCTGTTCAATGAATACTGTGCATGTAAATGGAACGGTGTGGGCGCCTTTGGATTCATTGGCAGGAAAGTCTGGTACCCTTACATCCATCTGTGAGTGAAGACAACAACAGTCTGATTACTTAATGAGGATAAACTTCCATCCATTTTCTTACACCCTTGTCCCTGGTGAGGGTCCGGAGGGCTGCTGGGGCCTATTTCCAGCGAATGTTTCAGGCGAGAGGCGGGGTCACCCCGGACAGGGTCGCCAGTCCATCGTAGTGAGGTTAAACTTAACCTTTAAATCTTTAGCACATGTATTCTTTATCTGAAAGTAATTTAACAAACCTTTGTGTCCTTGGGGAGGTTTGTTATGGTGACCTTGAGGGGTTCCAGCACCGCCATGGCACGAGGAGCAGTGTCATTCAGGACGTCTCTCACACACGACTCCAGCAGATGAGGCTCTGTCGTCGTCTGGGAAACGGTTACACCAACCTGAAACAGAGGCAGTTACAATTACACAACAGCATATTCCTTTTACATTTAAATCATTGTCGATCCGTGCAGCAGATCAAAATCGCTCCACTCTACATACGCGTGCACAGAAGTTATTGATGGCTTCAGGGGGGAAACCTCTTCTCCTCAAAGCAGTCAGAGTGAAGAGTCTGGGGTCGTCCCAGTCTCTGCATGAGGGAAAAAAAGATCAACAATGTGTATGTGGAACCAAAACCAAACACAAGGCTTTTAGTGTAATGCAGAGTTTGCTCTATTAGTCCACAATATAGTAGTTTGAAGTGATTCATCCTCAAAACCTTCAGTATCATAACCCTTGGGTCTTAAATAATTCAACAAATTAAACACTTGGCAGATTTTTATTGATAAAAATGTCTGTTGAAATTTTGTTATGTACAGCACATCCTAAATAATGAAGAGTAAGTTTTTGTAACTTTCAGAAAAGAAGACCAACTGATTTTCTAAAGGCAGGTGGTTTTAGAACCCATCTGCTATTTTGTCTTTTGTTCAAAGACAATTTGTGTAAAAGCTCTCTTTTCTCCAAAATATTTTAATAATGTCCGTAAAGCATGCAGTTTTTTTATTTATAAAAACCTGCCTTGCCTTCTTTCACAATATGCTTGCAATTTTAACTGTTATTGCTAAAATATCAATTAAAATTAATATTTTAACTGATATTGGGATTTTTTTGTGTATGACTATACACAAAAAAATCCCAAGGTGTATGAGCAAATGTACTGCGAAAGGACACAAAGAAAAAAAAATCCCTTTGTTTCCCATAAGGGGATCAGTAAGAACCAGAGTGAAAAAACCCCCATAATTTTAATCTTAATATAAATAAAATTTGTTTTATCACCTGACCACGCCAGTCTCAACAAGCTTGATGATTTTCCTCTTTGACACAACGGTGTACGTGAGGTTCAAGCGGCCATATTCCCACTGAACGGGGCAGTACAAGTCCAGAGCGTTACACAGCCAGTAATACGAGGAACGCCTAAAAAAACGTTTATGAAAAAACAGAAAAACCTGATCAAACCGATGCCGTCAAACCAAAGCCAAGAGCAGTTACATACAGATCAAACACCTTGGTATACCTGGCTTGAAACTCTTTGGTACACAGAGAATGGGTGATGTTTTCAATAGAGTCACACAGACAGTGGGTGTAGTCATAGGTGGGGTAGATACACCTGAAGAGGAAGATGAACCAAAAAAGTTAATCAATTCAAACCGAGTTAAAGAAATACAAACTAAAACATGTTTCCTTACCATTCGTCTCCTGTTCGGTGATGAGACGTGTACTTGATTCGATATGCCACAGGATCCATCTTCCCGTCCTCCATGACCATCTTCATCCGGAGCGTGGCCTCTCCCTCGGCGAACATGCCCTTCTTCATCCTCTCAAACAACACCAGAGACTCTTCGACGGGTCGGTCCCTCCATGGGGATGGAGGAACGTTGTGGCCTTTCAGCTCCTCGCCCTTCTGATGGCACACATACGCATGACCCCTGATGACAGACAGGATGGTCAGAAATCCAGCCGTCCGTCAAACCAAACTCCCTGTGTACGTTCTCGACCTCCGCTTACCTCCGGATCAGATCAACGGCGAGGTCGTAGAGTTTCTGGAAGTTGTCCGACGCGTGCGTGACGTCGTACGGCGTGTAACCTGTGAGGTACCACTGCGCTGATTAGGAGCCGGTACGAGGATACAAGGATCGCACGTAATATTCATTTGAAAATCTCCTGCTTTTTCAGATCTCAACTACACATGGTCTGAGTCACTTTTAGCAATTAAAAAATACAAAATACAAAGGTGACTGTGGAACCTGGAAAAAAACGGACTGATGAACAAAAGGAGAGGCAAAGAAGCAAACAAGGACGAAAGGAAGCCACAACAAAAAGTTGACTGAAGGCAACAAGAAAGGGAATAAAGTCCAGAAAGTCTCAAGTTTTTCCATACACTGATTTTTTTTTTTAATCATACTTATTTAGACCTGAAAAACACTTAAATCACATTCCAGACTTTTTCAGATGGTGGAGGAATCCTGATGCATGCATCATGCTTACGCTATAATCAGATAAAACATCAACTAAACACACCCAGCCACTCCACCATGTCCTTGATGGCAGTGAAGTACTTCTCCTCCTCCTTCTCAGGATTGGTGTCATCATACCTTAGGTAACAAATCCCATTGTTTGCCTGCAGAAAGAGTTTAGATTCAGAGAAACTTCTTCACAGAAAATAATAAACAGATTGTAAATTAGGCAAATGTACCTTGGCGTAACCAAAGTTGAAATTAATGGCTTTAGCATGTCCAATGTGAAGAATACCGTTGGGTTCAGGTGGAAAACGGGTACGGATCTGAAGTAGTTAAAGAGGCAAAACTCAGTCACTCAGATCATTTAATATGAAAACTTTTCATTTTATGTTGATATTTTAACTTTTCTGTACCTGTCCACCAGTGAACTCAATGTGTTTCTGAAGGAGATCCATTGTTTTTGGAGTCACAACATAACCCTCGGTTTTGTAGTTTTCTCCTGAAAACGACAAAAGTGAAAGGCCAGACTATTAATAAATGACCCTGTATTACATCATTTAATGTTACCAATACACAGTAAAATATCTTAATGCACCAGAGAGAGATTTGACTGGTTTCTAAGAAATATAATATGTGAATGTGTAAGAAGATGTGACTTTTCTGTGCAGATGATCAATTATTATCAATCAAAGAAAGTGAAGTATTTTATCCAATCTCGACCTGGTGCAGTTTGTGTCCAGACTACTACAGTACAATAATACAGTTACAGCTTTAAAAAAAAAGAGACGTGCATTTTACTAATGCTTATGTTGACAACAAGAACAATAGAAACAATAAAAGATACTACATCATCTAAATCCTAAGAGTTTTCCTCTCACCTGGTTTATGAAACTTCAGTGCTTCTCCTCTCAGCTGCTCCATTAGAGATCTTCCTTCCACAAAATTTCCATCGCCTTAATAAATGAACAAACAAAAAAATAAAAAACACACTCAAATAAGAAACAGTTCAATGCACTTTTGTCTGCTTTGCTGCAGCTCACCATTCAATGACACCTCCTCTTTCTTCACCTTCACGTCATTCTCTGCCACCTTTGCTTTCTGTGCCTGCATAACAAAGCATGAAGGATGCAGCGATTACACAGAGCCAGAAATCATAGCAGGAAGCAGCTCAGGTGAGAGCAGTTTCAACTTTCCCTCACATATGAAACAGCTCTCTTACCTTGGGTTTCTTCTCTAGATCCGCCTCCGTCTTGGGTCCCAGCAGGTGCAGGACCTTTAAGATCAAAAGTAATGTGTAACGTCACCCGTTCGTATTTAATTAAAGCAAACCCTCTCCTCGTCCATGCATACCTGCACATCCACCTCGTTTTTGATCACCTTCCCGTCGGCCCACTTCAGAGCTGAGCGTGCTTCTCCTGCAACAGATGAAAAGACATTCAGTCTGTTTGTTCTGCTGTAATGGGCTGTGATAATATTCAACCAAATGTGAGATCATACCCATTAGCAATCCCATGTTGAAGCGATACCGCTCCATCAGCAGCTGTTCCTTGTGCTTCTTGATGACAGACTCAACCTGCGCGACAGTCCACCGTCACTCAACACACCACGGCCGGTGCACATAGTGAGAGGTTTACACCACTTTGCAATAGTAATGCATATATCTCAAGTGTTTTTTCACATTTTGTTACATTACAATCACAAATTGTAGTGTATGTAGTGGGAGTTTATGTGCTCAAAAAACACAAGCTACTGTGTTTGCAAATTGTTTACCGTGTAAATCTAAAGTTTGAGTACTGAGACACAGTTTTCAAATTGTTTTGTAAGTAAAAACATTAAAAGTGTTGCATGCATTTTTATTTAGTCCTCAGTTACAAAACTTTGTAAAAATAATTTCTGAGTTGGGTCTTTCCCAGCTTTACGCAGCTAGAGATTAAAGTTTTGGATCATTCGTCTTTGTGAATCAGCTCACGCTCAGTGAGGCTGGATGGAAAGTATCCAAGTATCTAAGCATTACGTTTCCTATCAGTTGGACTTTAACTAGGACATTCTAATGAATGCAATAAAATTATTACAATAGTCTACTGAAGAACAGGAAATGATAACGGCAGGCTTTGGAAGTGACTAACACAATAAATGTGGCCTGTAAGGCAGCATGTGTTGCCACTATGATTTAATCAATTTTACGAGACGGATCGGAGATTGCTATTATATTGCTAGGTAAGGATGTGATATTTTATTAGCTTACTTATAGTGCATCAAGTACAAACTATGCTCCTGATAATTGTGTGCTCAATTCCAGTTTCTAAATGCTGTTTTAGGAACTGGAATGGTAATTTCTAAACTATATTGTGATAATAAACCAGACTGTTTAATTCAAGAAAAAATGTTTTTGTTTGTTTGGTTGTTGTTTTTTTCTTGTACAGACGGTCAGGACTACTTGCTTTAACTCACTGAAATCCTTTTAGTGACGCTGGCTGCATCTTTAGGGTTTTTGTAATGCTGCAAGATTAAACGTCACTTAATATGTCACTTAATTAAATTACACATGGACTATATTTTCCATTTGAATTACCCTTTGAGGTAATTGATCCTGTGAATATATTTAGAAGTATTGGTAAATGAGGCTCAACACAAATACACACTACAAATTTCAGGAGTTAATTTGTAAAAAAAAAAACCTTTGAAAACATTTTTTTTACTTCCGCTTCTATGCAATGGTTTGTGTTGGATGTAATGTGATAACATGTCAAAAAAGCTAAGAGTGCATGACTGTATTTGTGAGGCATTTTGCTTCAGATCAGTGGGAGATTATGCACTTACTGCATCCTCAATCTGCTCCGGTGTTATGACCACACCTACACCACATGCTTCATCAAACTCCTTCTGACTGATGGGATCCTCAGGATGACTTTTGACAAAGTCTAAAGCAGCTGCAAAAAAATATAGATAACATAAGCGAGGAAGTAGTCAACATCAACTTAAGGCTTATTATTCAGTTTTGCTTTCATCGTACACATCAAATGTTGTGAGAAACTACCTGCCAGCTGTAGTTCTGTACAGATTTTCCTCTGAGCGATGCAGTCTGACAGAAACACCAGGCGTTTGTTGTCTTTAAGGCGAGAAGCCATACTGTACAGCAAAGTGCCCATGGCTTTGTCCACTCCATTTGCACCATTGACACGCTGAGCCTGTTAAAAACAGTTTTAAAAAATGTATCACATTTGTTGCCTTTTCTCCAGCTCTGTCACGGTTAAAAATATCAGTCGAAATAAGAGAAAGGACTCAACCCAAATTAAATAATGTGAAAAATATAAGCTTAACCGTAGAAAATGTAAAGCGAAAGTGGTATTTAACCCTTGTGCGTGTGAGGACTGAGGCAAATGATATATGTTTTACGTGTGTAGGGTCGGTTGGACCCCATTTGTAGACACAAGGGTTAAGTTTGATGTTTATTGCTTAGTTAGTTTCAAAATTAGTAAACTTGGTCTGCGGAGCAGCGACATATCCCAGCTGCACCCGTGAGCTCGTACCTGAATAATCCCGTCCTTTAGTGCAGAGCTCAAAGCTTCATTTTTCAGCGTCTCCTTCGCTTTCTGCTCGCTGAGCCCAATCGAGGTGAAAAGTGTCAAAGTATCAGCCATTAATCCTCTTTAAAACTCGGAGTCACAAAGACACAACGCCACCGCCGCCGCACACTGTCTGTCTCCTCAGAGGAAGAGCGAAAGAGAGACTTCCTGTCCAACGCAAACCAAAAATATTACGCTAAAAAATTACTAGCCAATAGGGTACAAACCCCCACACACGGAATTGGCCAATTACGAATGAGCTTTGCTTGCTGTGTAACCCTGTTAACCAATGAGCTGTTTGTTGACATCAGCGAGGGCGGGACTTCCAGAATTAGAGTAACTTTGCATCAGATTGATAGTTCAGTCACGATTTAGCAGAAAACTTGTAATATAATAAAATTTTATTTTCGTGAGAGATAATTTTAGAAACAGAAAAGCGCTCTTTTCTATTTTAATTTTTACATGTGTGAATATTTCCACCGCAGGGCAACTTATTTTCTGTCCGTCATTTTCTGTGTTAACTCTGTGAAAGTTTTGATGGCTCCTTCAGCTGGATCCGCTCCATTTATCAGCCGGCGAGGAACCCGGCACGCTATCTAAAAATCTGGTTCAAACTGCATACAAAATATCTGTGCACCACCTGAGCCCAGAATTAATCATGTTCATCACATTCATTGAGTTTGTTAAATTACTGACTGTAAGTAACATTATAGTTTTGCTCCTGACAACGCCTGCTAGCATTTTTACCGAAGAGGATTAGGGCCACCAAACCTCCCCCCCAAAGAATTCTGACTTAAATCTCAGAATTCTGACTTAAATCTCAGAATTCTGACTTAAATCTCAGAATTATGACTTTAAATCTCAGAATTCTGACTAAGTCATTCTGACTTTAAAGTCAGAAAGTCCGAATTCGGACTTTGAAGTCCGAATTCTGAGATTAAAGTCCGAATTCTGAGATTAAAGTCAGAATTCTGAGATTTAAAGTCAAAATTCTGAGATTTAAAGTCAGAATTTTTTTTTCGGTGGCCCTAATCCTCTTCCGCACATTTTAGTGCCATATATCACGTCCAATTTTGAGAGATCTAGGGGAGTCGTGTCACAGCAGGGCTGTGGGCAGCAAAAGAGTAAACAAATAATTATAAATAATAATTATTAAGTGTGCGCTTTTTTTTTTATCTCATTGCCTCATCGGTGTGTGGTCTTCAAATATGTAGGGTGATGCCATCTCCCACCTGCTTCCACCTCTATCTAAACTAGAAACTCCTCCCTTGAAACCGGGGATTTTGCCGGTTGACGGGTAAAGAGTGAATCCACCATAAATTCGCTCTTCCTTTTTCTGCAGGTTGCATGCGGACAAATCAATGCGTTTTTACTACAGATCGTTTGTCGGTCAGTTAAGGCGTCTTTTAGCTCCAAACAAGTATGGCCAAACATGCGGTGTTGTCTTCAGGGGCTAAATTGTGGCGATCTTTGCCATGCGCAAAGTCGGAGCTGCGACTGGAGCTCACCCTTGCTTGTGGACAGACTTTCCGGTGAGTGTTTATAGATAACTCATAACATTAAATTAACCGGACGACACGTGTATTCCCGTGTTTTCCCATTTAAGCATCATTCAATTCAATTAATTCACAGCTGGAGAGAAACTGCTGATGGCCACTGGACTGGAGTCATAGGGGGGCGTGTTTGGACCCTGACTCAAACAGAAGACACTCTTTGGTACTACGTCTACACAAACCAGGGTGGAGGAAACAGCTCAGAAGACTCTCTGAGGGCAGAGTCTGTCACTGCCTCGCACCCCTCTGAGGCGGAAGCAGAGATGCTGAGAGACTACTTCCAGCTGCATGTGAAGCTGGGGGATCTATACAAGGAGTGGGGTGCAGCAGACTTTCACTTCAAGAAGATTTCTGACATCTTTACAGGTTAGTGTGTTTGTTCATGTATGTATGTTACTGTTGCACAGTGAATTGAACCAGATCTCAAATGTAACTGCTTGGTGTCCCTGCAGGTGTGCGGATGTTGCGTCAGGACCCCACAGAATGCCTTTTTTCCTTCATTTGCACTTCCAACAACCACATCTCGCGTATTCAGGGCATGGTGGAGAGATTGTGTCAGGCTCTGGGGAGCCCTCTCTGCCAGCTGGATCAAACCTCCTACCATGACTTTCCGACACTGTCCGCATTGGCGGGTGCGTGAAAATTATGCATTAGGATTTGCCATTGTGTTGCTTTTTGTCTGACGTACCCATATTTAGTACTTCAGAATGTCCTTTTCAGCAGGTTTTTCTTTTTCACAGTTTCTTATTTCATATATGCTGCTCTTGTGATCTGCAGACAGTGGTGTAGAGGAGCGTCTCAGGGATCTGGGCTTTGGCTACAGGGCTCGGTTCCTTCAGCAGAGCGCTAAGCAGATCCTGGACACACACGGGCCCCAGTGGCTCGTTGGTTTACGAAACGTCCCGTATATGGAGGCCCGTGATTCTCTCCGAACCCTCCCTGGAGTCGGCACCAAAGTAAGACAGAACGCAAACATGTTAGATCCTTACATTTTATTGATATTAACTTGGAGAGCAGATATTAAGTCATGAAGTAATAATAGCATTTGTTGTAGGTGGCAGACTGTGTTTGTCTGATGTGTCTGGATAAGTGTGAGGCCGTTCCTGTGGACACACATGTTTGGCAGATTGCTAAGCGGGACTATAAGTACACTTCTGGTAACGGACAAAAGACCCTCACAGAAAAAGTTCACAGAGATACAGGTCGGTTTTTTCACACTTTGTTGAAGTTCTCCTACAAAAACAAAGTATCTAATGAACCTTTTCTCTGCAGGGGATTTTTTCAGAAAGCTGTGGGGCCCATATGCAGGTTGGGCCCATTCGGTAAGTATCATCATCCACTACGTTTCCATCTCTTTCACTGTGGATCTGCTGTTACCACTTATTTGCCTCTTTTAGGTTTTATTCTGTGCTGACCTCAAGAAGTTTCAGCACCTCAAAGAAATGACCAGTTTAAAGCAGCCACAGAACGAAGAAGAGCATGAAAGAGAGTGTGAGGTGCTAAAAGTAAAAAGAGAATTTGAAGGACATGAAAAAAAGAAGAAACCCAAGTCGGAACGTGAGAAGAAGGCAAAGATGCCCGTCAAGACAGAAGAGGTGTGAAACCAGAGACCTTTGATCAGATCAGACAAACATGTACTGGAATTATTGTTCACAAACTTCATGGAAGTTAGTTCATGGTTATATGATCGCTCTTTTTTTTATCCGAGGGTTAGTACTATAAAATTTGTGCTCTTTTATGACTTTAGAAATATAAAACGGAGCAACTTTATATACTTTATAAAGCATATAAAACTTTATAAAGTTTTCTACTTTATAAATTAAAAAAATTAAAAAAGTTTTTACAATAAAACTTTATAAAAAATAAAGTTTTAGTGTAAAAATGTATTGCTTTACAATAAATATATTTAAAAATGATGAGCCTGTAAACTTTAATATTAAAAGGGAGGTCATTATTTGCCACAAACTCAGTGAAAATCATTAATGCTGCACTAGACTATTTCTACAGAGTACAAAAAGCACTGGGGAAAAAATACTGTATTTGCCGTAATCATTTTGTGTGGGAATATGTTTGAGTTTTCTGTCTTTACAACTGATTTTATTGTCCAACATGGCAAGTACTAAAGTTGAAATCAGGACTCAAGAACTAAAATAAATGACAAAACTATCATGATAATAATCTAGTAATTTCAAAGGAAGCCCAGTTGATTGTCTTTTTTTATTTAAGGTAAGCAGAATAAAGATACACTTTTTAAGACCTATTGAATGGTTCATTGAATGGATCTGTATGTATTGAACCACTTGTCTCTTCCACTGTAAATGTATTTGAACAGAAAAGCTTGCATACAATTGATCGAAAGTAGATTTTTAGAAGTTTACATTTCTAATGTAGTTTTTGTTTCCAGCCTTTTCTACCATGTAAAGAGTTGAATCAGTGCGTCTGTTTATTTTTTGTTGCTGTTTGTTTCTTTGTTTGTTTTCTGCGGGTTCTGCTTCGGCTATTCTTAATGTCCAGTCTGTCATGGGACATCATTTCCTGTGAAGCAGGTTGTTTCTTTCCACTGTTGCGATTTGCTTACTCGGTGAGGAGGAGAGGCTCCAAAGTCTTTGACGTTATTGCATTATAACTAGCTTTGAAATTGATGTACGTCACTGTATTTGAATGTGTCTGTATAATTGGATTAAATTCATTTCTATTTCTATGCATTTAGACATGAACTGGATGCTTTGAGATGTAAAGTGCCTTGGATTATTTTTTTCTATAAAGAGGAACTTTATAAATAAACAGAATTAAATTTAAAGAAATGTTCTCAACTCAAATGTTCAAAAAGTTCTTGAAAGAGACTAGAATTAAATCGTTTTTAAATGTGGCCAATTTTAACAGTGCTAAAATTGGCCTCTGGATGGCAGCACAGATTGATCTCCATCATTACAGAGAGTCCATGTGGTTTATTCAGCTTTTTGACACTTTCATTGGATGAATTGCCTCTACTTGCTTCCTTGGCTAATCGCTGTAAGAACAATCTATGGTGTTTGAAGGCATGTTGGAAATGCCCACAGGAAGCCGCAGCAGTGTGTGTCTCTTCAGAGCATTCCCTGGATCAAAGTAGTATTTCTGTTAGCTCAAAAACAATCATCCTCTCTGAGTGATTCGGTGTCCATATGTTTAGCTATAGGCACTTTCAGACTGTGTCAGCTGATCTTTTTATAGCAGGGGTAGCAGTTCTCTGGTGACAGCATGGCCGTCACCGAGGTTCCATGTCCATGTGCAGGAATGACAGAGCTATTTTTTTAGTTTCCTAATTATAAGGACTCGTTTTAGATCTGCACAGCCATCAGGCTCTAATGTGAGAAATGTTTTTTGACGTGTCTTCGAGCAAGCGGAGGTCTATGCGTGTGGCTGTTTCATCTGTGGATGTGCGTGTCGTACATCCATGTTTTATTTTTGTGGAGCAGAGTGCAGCCATGCGAGTTAATGAGAATGTGACTCAGCTTTCATCCCCGCTCCACTTCAGCTGGGCAGAAGCTGCGTCTCTGCTTCAGGCAGAGTCACTGTGAAGATAAAAATAAAAAATAAGAAAAAAGAGAAGGGGGGATAGGTCAGTGTGTGCACAAGGTAGGGACAGTGATGTTGATGAAGGCACAAAGGACAGCAAAACAACAGAGGCCTGTGCATTATATAAGACGTGCGTCTTGACTTTTGTTGTACCCTCAGGGGTGATGCAGTTAAAAGGACATCTCACTGTGCCTACTTTCTCATGCAGCAGCAGCTTGAGTGTTGCTGCTGCCTACAAACACTTGGAGGCATTATAATCAGAGCTTCCATGAAACAGAAAGATCTCCATCGATTTCCAGAAGTTGACAACAGCTTAGATGTAAATGTTTTGTTGTAGCTGACCCTAAAATGCATGGGACCTGTTACCCATACACTGTTCAGGGCAAAGTTCTCTTGAAAGGACATTTCAAAAAATGTATTTTTAGATTTATTTTGATTTGCTGTATGCATAAAGGTTAGGCTTTATATGCATAAAATATACTTTAACTTGATGAACAATAAGAGTATTTTATTTAAGCTTCAAAGAGATTTTTAAAAATCATTTTTTTGCATCTTTCCTTTAATAACACTAGACATATTTTAAAACTACTATCAAATGTTTGTTTAGTGTTTAAGTATTAGTTATTCTAAATGCATCAGAAGATTTTGGATATTATTATTATTATTATTATTATTATTATTATTATTATTATTATTATTATTATTATTGCTAAAACAGTATTTTAAGTACATAAGTTAAATGTAAAATTGTGTGTGAAGAAGCGTAAACTTATTAAATTATGTTCTGCCTCATTTGTTTATCACTAAGATTAATATTAAGATGTATTATCAGGCCTCAAGATTTTAAAATACTCTGTTCACAAAACAAATGTTACATTCAAGTGCAAATGGATTTTTTTTCTTTAAGGAAAGCTAATCTTTATTTTTTTTAGTCTGAAATAGGACTGAAAAAAAATAAGATAGAAAAAAAAGTCACAATTAATGATTAGTGAGGAATCTAACTATGATCTCACTCTACCAATTAAAGGACCAGTCTCCGTTTTCTGTCTTCTGTTTACGCAGCAGCGTCAGATGTTTTCATATGACAGTAAGACAGACAAAAACCTTAAGAGTTCATCTTAGATGTGGTGAAATTTAACACTTCCACAGGCAGCTGTGATGAAGTCCGACAGAACAGGGAGGTGGTCCCCACATGGAGGTCTCATTGGGGCCCAAAGACGGGGTGCTTTGTTCCGTAGGATGAAGGGAAACCACAAAGTGAAAGACTGAGAGCACAGAGCTGCCAAGGATCTTTCAGATCTCAAACTGTTCTGACTCTGAAGTGTGTAGATGGTCGCTAGCAAAGCTGTTCTTAATAAAAGCGGCTTATTTTGTCAAAAAAGATAATAATATACGTCTCCTGAAGGGGCCCTCGCTTTACAGCCAAGGATTAAGATTCAATAGCTCATATTTTTAAGGAGGATGGTTAAGTTTGAACCAGCTAAAATTCAGTTCAGATTAACTCTTTGAGCCCAAGAAATAAAGGGGCCTCGGGCCTATAGCCACAGCAAACAGAATGACTAAAGAGTTGTAGCCAAGAAGGTGTAGAATGATTTGAAATAGGATAAACTGTGGGAAAATAATATTACTGAGACCAAAATCTGAAATATAGCTGTTACAGACATACAGTTGAAACAAGATGCACACATCAAATAAAAATGCACATGTACCTTTTCTCCTCACTGTCTGAAGATAAATCAGACTAAACTTCTTTTGTTCTACGTCAGTTAGAATAACCAAAATTAGTTCTGTAAACTAAGTGCCACAAAAATGAGTGATCATGTCAAAGATTTATTAATGTTTTTAAAAACAGAAATTTACATACATTTTCTCTGTATTAGCAGGTTTGCCTTTAAATTGTATTACTTGAGCCAAACATTTTGTGTTTCGTTCCTCAAGCTTCTCATAAACGTTTGTTGGAAAAATATTTGAAACCAATTTTCTCATCACCAACAGTGGATTCTAAATTACAGGTATACCTCTAAAGACGGTACTCCAAAATACAAAGCTGGATTTTACCATGATGTATATTTAATGAAACACAAGTTATGACTGATTTAATTTCAGAAGAATGTAGACTTCTCTTAGAGAAATAACACAGTGTCTCTTGTTATCTTATTCTTTGAATTTTTAGGATAGCAAAAGAAAGTGAATCATGCCAAGAGGAAAGGTTAGTATCCTGCAGGCTCAAAAATCTCACTGACTGATAGATGAAGAAACATGCAAATTTATTAACTTGAAATCAAAACTTGAACACTCAATAAAAGATTAGACAACAATCTTATTAGCATTTTATTAGCCATAATTAAATGTTTGAGCAAATAGAAGCTTTAAACAAAGCACGTCTTTAAATAAACTATTTTTTGGTATTTCACACGACTTTATTTTTTTTTTAGGATATAACCGCTGCTTTAATTTGTAGCAGAAGGTGATTATTCCTCAAATTATACATTTCAAAATGTAATTTTTAAAATAAATGTTTCCTAATGGTATTGAAAATCCTTAAAACTCTCCTGTAAGTAAGCTCTTCTAGACGATTTCCTTCTTATTAGAACCAGCCCCCTCTTTAACACCCTACTACTCTAATCTTGTTACAGCTGTCAACACTCCTCTCATGTTCCAGTGTTCTCTTAAAGAAAAAGCCAAACAAAAAGGTCTTTCGAATTTTTTAAAACTTAACAGTCATTTCTGGCATTAAATCCATTGCCAGCATGTTGTGAGTCAAGCGGCTACAATGTTAGTCATAATCTATGGACAATAATGTGATTACCATCCAAAAGTGTTCCTGTTCCACCTGTTCAAAGCCTCCAGTGACCCCTGCTGGCTCAGTAGTAATTTAATGGCCTTAAGACAATCCTCTGAGCCACCAAGGTTATTTTAGGACTCAGCTCGATGGTCCAGTCGGTTTGATGAAAGTGAAGAACACAAAAGAGAACTTTAGGAAGTGGGAATCCTTCCTGTTTGTAGTCTGGTTCTGAATCCACACCCACGGCCATTGTCAGATGATGTTCAGATTAACTGAACATCATCTGACATCATCTTAAACATCAGTTTAAGGCTTAATCAGAGCAAAGCTGCTGCCTTCAGCGTGTCCAGACAAGAAAATGTAGAAGTTATTGTAAAAACAGAAACACTTAGACAAAGCATGACAGAGTGGCTCTGAGCCAAGGTGCAGCATGAGGAAACTCTATCAGTTTGGCTCAAGGTGGCTTGTTCTCGCTCTACACACCCGGAATGAGGTGTAGCTCAGCAGAGTGAGAGTATTGTTTCATCTCTGGACTCATCTTACTGTCCTTGTGACTGTGGCACAAACAATCCCTTGTTCAAGCTACCGGCTAGACTTTTCAGTTAAATCAGTAAAATTTAACAAAATGCCAATGTAAGTCCTTCTATTTGCTTTGCTATTTCATAGTACATCCTTACAATAATAATAATAATTGTGATAGTGAAACATATCATAAAAATACATAGACTATAAAAAAATTGGGTGCCTTCCCTTACAAACATTAATTCGCACAACACCATCACACATAACCATGGCATTAGAAATAAGATTAGCTCCGCTGGATATAAATTGTTCTTATTTAGTCAAGACAAAAGCTTCCAACCAAAAAAAACAAAAAACAAGCTGTCACATTTACACACTGCTGGTGATGTTTATATGGCAAATGATCAGAGTTCATTTGAGTCCATTGTTTTCTCATCTATATTGGTAACATGTGTTGAGCTCAAAATGCTGCATGGATTTCAAGTTAGTTTGGTGACAATAAAGTCCTCTACAGTGATTTGAGAAGAGCATTAGGGCAGACTGGAACTGTAAATTTCATTTTCAAAGATCTCCAGTCATGTTGAGACAATTGTCTTGATCCATTGAACTTTTAATTAGAATTTTCTGTTATTCTGTTTGTTCTATTTGTATTTTGGATTCTAAAGTTTCATGTTTGGTTGTTTTACTCTCTTCAGTAATCTGTCCTGTACACCTTTTTCCTCAGCTCCTCTGGCCACATAGTCACAAAGCATTTAACTGTTTAGACCTACTTGCTTTTTACCCACACTCGCCACACTCTGTATTTATACGGCTACTTCTTTCCAGTCACTTGCTGGGATTTGTTTGTTCCCTTCTGGCATCTTGCAAGTTTTTCATCAATGCTTCTTTCTCAGTTCTCAATTTCTCTTTTTCCCAGTTACTCACATCAAATCATTTTCATCATCAACAATGTAATATAATTTATGAGGAATGCATATTTGGAATCCCAGAAATGGTGCAACTTGACAATTAATATGTGTCAGTTTTTGTCTTTGACAAACTTTGGATAAGTCCTGATAAAGCATGCCGAGAAAACTTGACTCCAGCCAGGCACAGTTTTATCAGAAAATCCTCAATGCAGTATGTTTGAAAGGGGTCATCGAATGCTGCACCTTATTTTTTTGACCACTAACCGCTGGAGTTGGTTGCTTGATAAAAATAAAGGCTGTATGATTTTTTTTTGGAGACACTACCATCAGTCATGTGTAAAGTGACTATGCCAACATACATGTTTTTCTTCTTTTTCTTTCTTTTTTTTGACAAAGAGTATAAGAAAATGGATGAATGAGAAATTTGAGCCTTTTATGATCATCCAACCATATGAGTTATTAAAATATATTAATTATTTATAATATAAAATATATTAAATAGTTGTTAAATATATAAAATATTTTAAGTATCAAGAGAAATCAATTATAACACAATGGTTAATTGCATTTGTATAAACATTATTGTGCACTAACACCATGAAATGGCAAGATGGGGGCACAAAATGGGTACAAACTGACAAGACTTAAACTGACCTGCAGCAACTTTGTTGAACCTTTGATGATGTCAAGAACCCAA
Source organism: Micropoecilia bifurca (assembly GCA_903067075.1). NCBI lineage: Eukaryota > Metazoa > Chordata > Actinopteri > Cyprinodontiformes > Poeciliidae > Micropoecilia > Micropoecilia bifurca. Next base: position 3,048 of record CAEGAF010198951.1, on the reverse strand, counting down.
TTACAAAGAAAGATGAATCTGCCCTTTTCTTTATTGTATTTCTTAATCACCATGTTTTTTTCTATAGTGCTATTTTTTTAAAAAATTCGTTGCAAAGATTTGCTTTTGTTATCAGAGCATATTTTCTTTGAGGAGCGGAGGAACATCTACATCTATCTACGTATAAAGTATCTTATGCAGGTTTAATACTCATAACACGAGTGAGTTTAATTTAGATTCCAAGAAACACCGCTAAGAATCTTGGACTGTGGTTTCTACGCTCAGTTTGATGATGACAATCACATGTACCCTCGGTTCTACTGTATGAACAGGTAGATATGAAATGACAGTCAAGAAGTATCCGCCCGCTGTTGCGTAAGAGCCGCGTCAGGCGACCGGCTGGTAGGTAAAGCAGTCGTGTTTATCCGCTTGTGAGGAAAAACAGCGAGAGGGAGGGAGCGATGTGGAGAGAGATGAAGAGGACGGAGGGGGCGTATATCCCTTCAGTAGCTCGTGGTTGGGGGAAGAGGCAGCGATAGTAGAAGATAGCTGGACGTAGAGGAAGCCCTGGTGGTTATATTCTTCGGACAAAACGAGGAAGACTACATTTTTCTGCCATTATCACAAAATGCCTTAGTCTGCCGCAACAGACGCCATCTGAAAGGATCCGGACGGCGCTTGCAGGTACGTCTTCCAGACACCGACAGTTGCGTAGCAGCCGCTATGCGGGGATTCATTGCGCATTGATACTGTAGTGACGCTGCCTTTACCTGTGCCGGGCCGACTCACCGTTCAGGTTCAGGTTCCCACGCTACTAACCTGGGTTTCATTTAGTGGTGGTTGATAAAGGCTTCGGCTTTTCGTTGTTATTATGATTTACTGATTAGAAATCGCACAATCTTCATCCTAAAGGGCGCCAGGAAAAGGCTGGCTGGACAAGACAAATTCCACCCGTTGTTGTGCCGCAAAAAGCGCCCCCATCGATGTTAGGACAGTAACGGCGTTGCTCTCATTAATAGTTAACATCGGCACCCTGGTGCTAATTTGTTAGCCGCAAAGTGCAATAAAAGCTGCAAAGTCCCAAAGAACAAAGTTGGTGGGTCTCATTTTTAGGTTACACGAAGTTAGTGTTTATTTTTAGCTTCAATGGCTTGGAATTTATTGGCTAATAAACTGAGCAGTGGGAGATTAGGGAGGATCAAAAGTGTCATATTTCAATAAATGAATAAGTCATTGTACACACTTCAGCCAAAAGAATAGACAATTGCCAAATAGTTTCTTAATTAAGTTATTTCAACGTAGCGTTTAGTCTGTCAATATCAAAGTCAGTGAGTCCAATATTATCATAGTTCAGAAAAAAATCACTCTATTAGGTCAAATATATAGGACCTATTTAATCAGTTACAGTGCTAGAGTCTGAAACCTTTTTGGCCAGTTCTGAATTTGACTTATTACAATAAAGGAATGAAATCACAAGCATGTTCAATAAACTTGAAGTTGAAAAATTTATCATTTCACAGAAATACAGCCATGTCAAGTTACAATTGAAACACTGCGAAGCTATGGACAAATACTTCTCATTTAAAACATGTAATTTGAATGCATTCCTTCATTAATACTAACCCAAAATAAACACAAGGAAAATGCATGTGCCCATCTCTTCTCAGATGAAAGGGGTATAAGTAGGAGTCCAAGGAAACTCCCTTCAGACGCCTGAAGGATTAAACTAAGTCATAGTGCATTGCCAAAGAGGAACCATGAAATAAATAACTGAATTGGGTGTGTTATTTACCATTGCACTTGCAGATAAATTTTAAAAAATGTTGGTACATTTTTTCATTTCTTTATTTGATGAGTTTCTTTCAAATTTTTCTTGGAATTGTGAAAAATAAGTAGGATTTTTTAAAATATTCTTGTTAAATTGTGAGGCTATTAATATTTGATAGATGCCCACAATCATTTTATTGTCAATTTAACTTTTACAGACTACTGGAATCTAGAAGAGTTATGACAAATTGCCTTAATTTTAAAAAAAGCACCACAATTCAAAACCGACACTAAAATTTTTAGAAGAGCTTACGTAAGATTTTACAGCTGGTTTGGTAAAGTCATAATGAGGAAGTCAACTCAAGAAGTACCGAAAAGGGAGTAATTCGACAAAAGAATGACTTATGACTCTGGCATCAAACAAATCATTAATTTCACTGTCTTCTAATGTTTCAAAGGCTTTTATTCCGACAAGATGAACAGAAAGTACTTTTCGTTGCAGGAACAAACTCTCTAAAAACCAAACCCTAAAGCAGACAGTGGAAAATAAAAGAATAGAATAGAAATATCCTTTATTTCAAGTTCTATTATGTCTGATACATTTTAAAGATGCTCATCACTTCTCTTTATCAGCCAACAGTTCATTTACTGACAAGTTGTTTGCAACCTCAACATAATTTTATTGCGTGCAGCTGCAACAATACGAGAGTCTTGGGTTCAAGCAGAGCTGTGGTTAACTCTCTGTAGTCTGCAAGGTTTATGACTTGTGATGCCTGTAATTTATTTCCCTGAAAGTGTCTTTGTGGCTTAGTGGGATTCAAAAGCTGTCTCAAAAAAGCCAGCAGACTTGCTATCTTTCAGGGTGTTTCTGTCAACGGGCGGGAGCTAATTAAAACATCAGAGTGCAAAAATGGTTGAAAAGATTGTAAAATTTGTGCTGAACTTTCTTTCCATGGTTTGCCAGTCATGTGATTTCGCTGACAACTTTGGCTGATTCGAGTCTTTGGCTGATTAATTGGTGCATCTGTAATATTCTGGTTGCAGTCGCAGCCTTTGATCAGTGTCTCACTTCCCCGATGAGCTTTAGAGATATTCTAGGGTCCATCACCTTTCACTGGAACATCCTCTCCATCAATGATCAAAAACATGCGGAACCGTTTCTGGAGCCTCTTTTCAACATCTCCTGTGTGGTCAGTTCCTGACGTTTTGACTCCCCCCACCCTTCCCCACACACACACACACACACACACACACACACACACACACACACACACACACACACACACACACACACACACACAC
>CAEGAF010198938.1:0-13482 GCA_903067075.1 Micropoecilia bifurca | reverse complement strand
AAACAATCATGTTTGACGTTAAATAACTCATTTTCTTTATGTACAGACTCATGTCTGATTCAAGTAAATTAGCTTTTGCTAATTTACTTGAATCAGACATTCAAGTAAATTAAAAAAAAAATACTATATATTTAAATATATATATATTTTTTTTCTGAAACTAAAATACTTCAAAAAGTTTTGGCCAAACATAAGCCCTAGTAGAAATCCAAGTCCTATCTTAAAGGCCCCTTAAATAAACAATCTGACTTAAGAATCACATCATCAATATTCCCAACATGTTTTAGTTGGTGTTTTTTAATTATCTTAGTTTAACCAAAATGAGTTAGATTAGCTATTTATAAGAAGGCTTTTTTCTCTGTTTAACTTTACACAGTCTGATTGAAGTTTGAATTTTAAACATTACTTTTATGTTAAGGCTTTCATTTATGTCAAGTCTCATTTATTATTTATTTAAATATTTATTTATCATTTACTAAAACTTAACACAGCTTACGGTGAATGTCAAATGGATTTGCATTAGGTCAATAATACTGCAGGATGTTTAGTTTTTATACATTTTAATAAGATATTGTCATATGGACACACTTCTCACCAGTCGGTGGAGGTAATGATGTCACAGACGTTGCCACGTCGCCGCAATGCATTCTGGTTAAATGACATATGCTTGGTCCGATTGCGCTAAACCAGGGTTAAGTAACGTCCTTAAGCATTTTCCATTTGAACCGGAGCGAGTTGAAACTGATGGGAATGTAGAAATCACAAGGAATGAAGATGTTGAGGACCAATCGGAGGAAGAGTACAGAGTTGGCAGAAGAAGCCAACTCTGGTGTTTGTGCTGTGGCTGCTGCCACCTTCAGTTTCACTGAATGACATGTCTGACAGTGCCATATTAGTAGTTCTATGGCTTTGTGTCCAGTCCGGTAACAGTTGTTTAGAGTCCGGTCTTCTGTCCGTGGTTTAGGCGTTTCATGGATAAAAACTGTCGACATGCATTTGGTTTTAGCTTGTGAAGGTAAGACCACCTGTTAAAGCCTTCATCAGTTTTGCTCCTACACATGACTCAAAGGTTCCTGGCGAGAAATGTTGAGAGCACAAATGTTGCTCCTGTGGAAGTTGTGTTTGGCTCTCTCACACTGCACTGGTTTTTCTGTTGTCATTGTTGTTTTGTTTAGTTTTATTTTTGTTTTGTTTTTTTACATGTGTGAAATGATCCAGACTAACATTCCTGTTATTTTTAAATAACAGCTAACAATGGTGCAGTGTGTGGCACTGTCTAAAATTACACCAGTCAAACGCAATATTATGAAAACCAACTCGGGTAAAGTTAGCCTTCCTGTGTTTACTTTGTAAATTACAGTACTGAACCGACCGGCCGCGTCATCAACTCGGCATGCATTGAACAGGTGAATAAATGGTGACCTCCAAAGGTGAAAAATATAACAAAAGTGCAATGAAAACCTTACACTATAATAGTAGTATATTATTATGTACATATAACCATGACAAATCTGCAGGATGTGTTATTACCTCTCACTTTGAGCTGTGTGCTCGTTCACAATTAAAGGCAGCAGAACTGTGTGTTCAGTGAAAGCCCTAGGACTGCATGTGCTCACCCACACTCACATAAACCCACCTGAGACTCAGAAATATAATCTCTCAGAAGACAATTTGCTGAATCACTACTTTTGTATTAACGTTGACTCATAATTCATTTGTCTATTTTTTTATTCTCTTCCTGTTTTTCTCTCTCCTAATTAAAATGTAATATTGGCAGGAGACACATTTTGTAAACATCAGCAAGACTTTGTATTGTCATGGAGATCAATTCAGCTTCGATTTCTCCCAAGCTTAGCAATAACATGGAGCCAGGAAAGGCAAAAAAGAAGTACTACAAAACTGTGTGTCTGTGTATTTTATTCTGCAAACGTTGATGTATGTGTGCACGTGCTTCAAAACTTTTTTAACCTTTGTAATCTGTTGTTTTTAGCTTCAATATCCTTTGCATCAAATTACCTCCAACCACCTCACACGAGTCTCTCCTGTCTTCTCCCAGAGCTCTGCAGAAAGTGTTCGGGTCAAACCGTACCCTGATGCTGACACGCTCCTCCTTCCCCGGTGTGGGAAAATATTCAGGACATTGGCTGGGTGACAATGGTGCTAACTGGAACGACATAAAATGGGCTATTCCTGGCATGCTGGAGTTTGGACTTTTTGGAATTCCCTACGTGAGTATCACCACATAGTCCATTTGAACATTCACACAGACAAACATATGAACTAAGAAATACAGGAAAGGAAACTATTTTACTTGTTGGTTGCCATGACAGCATCATCCAAGAATCAAAGATGGTTTGATATGTTGACTTTGTGCAACTTATGGAATTTGTACACCATAGAAAGGCTTAGACTAAAAGTTACTCGCTGTCATGAGGTCCTCATCTCTGCCTATGAGCATTTCAGAGCACATTTCTCCAACACAGCTCCTCCAGACTAGCAGCAGCAGCAATTAGCAAATACCTTGTGGAACTACAAGTCTGTTGAGCTTATCATGCAAACTACAGTGCTCCTAAGAGCGATTGTATATGACCCAATGGACGACATGCAGAAGATTTGTTGTGATAAAGCGCTGAAGTCAAATGCAAATACTTTGCATTTGATGCCAACGCATCAAATGCAAAGTAAAATTTGTTGTTGTTTTTAATATAGACAGCATATTCATAACAACCAAAGGTAAAATACTTGTGTGTGGTATAAGATAGCAACATGCGCCTGGAAAATAAATAATATTGACCTCTTTAAAGGTGGAGTTGTTCTGGGCTTAAGGAATCACCTGTAAGACTACCAGTAACTGCTCTTTAAAACCAACATTTTACTGAGAAACATACTAAAACTAGAACTAGAACTGCACTTCCACTAACAACCCAAGTGTTTGTTTCTCCATCGCACGTAGTGCAAACAGCAGTGAGAAAACAACAGGAAGCAAATTCCACACACACACCACACACACACTCTTCCAGCTGTGCACATCAGGTGGTCTTACAGATGCCAACTACTCCTGGTAGGACTCTGTCAAGCAGATTTTAGGAGCCTCAGCAAACACATAAACACAGATGCATGCTTCACAAACAAAGAAAACAGCAAGATGGAAATAGGATTTGGACCGTTTCCTTCTTATTCTGTCAATCATTAAAAATTTGCCAGTGGTTCAAAATAGAAAAGAGGGAGTTTTTGTGAACTTACTGAGGAGCAGGAGTTTGCATTGCACAATTGGCGTGCTCACATCTAGTCTGTGCAATTAAATCTTGACTGAATTTAATCTTTTTAAAAGAGAATGTTGTGACCAGGCATCTCAGTAGGGCCAGGTTTTTTTACACTCTAGATGATCTGTTATCATCAGACAGAGGTGTTTCATCATAACAGATTGATATTCGTAACCTTTAGATATTTCATTTTAATAAATCAAAGTAGGAATCCACAGCATGAATCAACAAATTGTATTATGGTGAGTTTGTTAAATAGTCTTCTAAATCTGTTTCTAGTGCAACTATAACATGGTGACACAGACACACACGGCAGCTTCTGTCGAAATGTCAAACCTAATATTCCTCCCATGTGTTCCAGATCGGAGCTGACATCTGCGGATTCTTTGACAACTCAACTGAAGAGTTGTGCCGTCGCTGGATGCAAGTTGGAGCTTTCTATCCTTTCAGTCGGAACCACAATGCTGAGGGCTACGAGGTACAGTAAAGGCATTTTGTCCTGAAGTTCTTTTATTTGAGTGTCACTTTTAGATTTATGTACTGCACTGCCCCTGTTTGGTCTAAAGTGCTGCAGGGTATACCCTTTATTCCATTGCATTATATAGGTGCTATAGAGTCCAAGCGGTTAAAACATAAACTACTTTTTTTTATCCACAGAGAGTGGTGTACACCGATACTAGTACAATTGCTTTATGAAATGGGAGCAGTGGGACCTCTAAATTTTGGCTTTAAAACTTTGAATGTCAGCTGTTAAACATCACAGCCTCTGTAGGAATCAAAGTGAAAAAAAATGGTTTCACACACCACACACTAATATTTGCAAATTTTGCGCTTAAGCAAAATGCAGCAGCTCTGCTGAAGTATGTCAGATTAGCATAATATGATGTGCCATATGGTGGACGCAATGCGAGCATGTTGTAAAATATCAAGATAGTTTCAGCTGAGAAGCCCCCCACTGACAGCAGATGGACTAGGAAGAATTATTTTCCTACCTGTACATCCTCACCTCCAGCTGTGAGCCTAGCTGGATGTGCTGGTCAGAAATGTAAACCAACTGTTTTACACTAACGATGGAAGCCAGCTACCATCTGACTACATTTATTTTAATGCATCTGTTAATTAGTACAAGACAAAATAAGAAAATAAAAAAAAAACTTTTCTTCATCGCGCAATAGGCCCATCCACAGACTGAATGTGCCAGGCCATTAAGACATGCTCTTTAAACATTGTATCAAGGTTTTAACACAAAACATAAAGTCGAGGGAAGATGCAATCCCAGAATTTTGGGGTTAAATTCATTGGACACTTTTATGTACTTTGAAAGCCTGCACAGCAGTTGCTCTTTAAAACATGGCTAAATTTAGCCTAATTACACAAGTCAAGTGCAGGCTAAATGACGAACCATTTGGGAGCCAAAGGAGCCAACGTTTATTGCTAATCTGATCCAAATGATCTGGCTCACTGATGGGGCTAAGAATTCCCATTACTAATTTGTAGAAATGTGGTACGTTGGTGTTAAATTTAAGATGCTCATTTGATTTGGGTTTATAAAAATAAATAAATGAATGAATAGCAATTAGATAGACTGGAACAAAACATTGTAAATGAAAGGATCGGACAATAGTTTGTTGCAGTTGCATGTAACTTAGTTAAACTCTTCAATCTGTTAATTGTTAACAGCAGAGAACTTCCTCAAAATCATGACCTCTTTCTTATTCTCCATAATTTTAAATTATATGTTTAAGGATGTGGGATTTTTCCCCCCGCAGCTAAATACATATACTCAAATTTAAGACTTAATTTTGTTGAAAAATTTTCAGCAGTAGATCATCTTACTGGAATGAAAATGACTACATTTGTAGACTTTCAAAAGTCTTAACAAGGCTTGCCACTAAAGGTAATTGGAGTATCTTCATATGCCAACAAAATCTAAACAGCTTTGCCTGGGGCATGCCTTATTAGAATTAGGCTTTCGCAAACAGCCGTCTGAGCTGCATTATGGATTTTTTTAAAGAGAAACATTAGACTCTCAAAAACATGTAAATTTATCCAAGCCAGATGGATTTGTTGAGTATATGCTTAGACTATAACTGAGCTATTTTTGTTGTTGACACATACAGCTTGTAAGAAAAAACAGTCTCACATAACAAATGTTGTGAAAACTGATGCTCTGACTGCACTTTTTCAGGAGCATTTCCATGCTAATCACTGATGCAAAAAATAGTCTTAAACTGTGAGTGTGTGTGTGTGTGTGTGTGTGTGAGGGGGCAGAGGTGGTGGTGTTAAGATGTCGTCTATAAGTACGTTATGAGGATTGGTAGTTGCTAGAGGACAGCAACAAGATGATGATGATGAATCTGATGCACTATACCCACCAAACAAGACAGCTAATGTGTGACCTTTACTTTGCCCTAATCATGCCCCTCATCAAATGCCCATGCGGCCAAGACCAAGCACACACCGACCCACTCGCACAAGCTGCTCATCAGCCTCTCGGAGGCGCCGGGGGCAGAAATGATTGGCGAGATGTTAGAAGCATGGCCTGTTAGCAGCTAATCATCCTCTCACTCACACCGTCATGAAATTAAATCATACTGTACTTCTTCACTTATTTTCCTTGCTGAATCCATAAAGGGTATTTCAATTTTTCTTTTTTCATTTTACACGAGTTTAAGGACTACTTTGATGTAATAAAAAGTGTTTTTATTCCTCACCTGTTTTACTCAGTTTCCCTACTCAATTACTCCCATGCCTGATTCAAACAAGTGTCTTTTGCACACCCCTATCTATTTCTGGTTTATTCCCGAGAAGGTTAAAGACAGATCTTTGTTTTCTTTTTGTTATCCACTCCCATTCATCAACCCCAACGCTTTAATCTGTTTTTCTGCCTCCAGCCCCAGGATCCCGCTGCTTACGGTGCCGACTCAGTGCTGGTGAATAGCTCCAAACATTACCTGAACATACGTTACACCCTCCTGCCTTACCTCTACACTCTCTTCTACAAAGCCCACACCACAGGGGAGACCGTTGTACGTCCTCTTATGCACGAGTAAGTCATCCATTATGTTGAGTTAAATTCTTTTGGTGCCATTTCAAACTGTTGGTTTTGTAATGTTTGCTATACTTTGGTCTTTATTTAGATGTATATGTTATTTTGTAGAGCTGGTAGTGTTAAAAATAACTTGTTGTTTTTTTAATAAAAATAACCTTATTGTCTATATTTACTATGCATAAAATCTTATGTAAAACCTGCATATCGTGAGGAAAATATGAGTAAGTTGCAGCAACCATGAAATGGGAAATTTCTCTATTTAAAGTTATTTCAGCAGTCACTTAAGAGCATATGGTAATGATACTGTAAAGTTTCAGTATATTATATTAAGGTTATTAACTTTTAGGGAGCTTATTTTATTATTAGGAGATTAGAAACTAAATGTTGTAAAGATAATAAACATATACTTTGTTGCATTGTTAAACTTTCTTTGTGGTCTCTTGTTCATTAAAATGACAATAAAAAAGTGCTTTGCACAGATTAAAGAACATAAAAATGGTAAAACTAAGTGGAAGAAAATTACAGACAGTGTGTACTGTGTTTCACTTTAGACTGAGACACTTTGATTAAGAGAAGGAGAAATGATGAACCTACTGTAAGAACTAATCCCTCAAGTTAAAGTTATTTATTACAATGGACGGTAACACTTTATTTGAAGCGGTGTGCATAAGACTGACATGACACTGTCATAGACATGACATAACACCTGACATGAACATGAAGAAGTCTTTATGAATGTTTATGTAAATAATGACACTTTTAATGCAAAGTTGCTCTAAAAGTTGCATTAAAAGTCCATTAAAAGTGCCAACTTTGCATTAAATTATTATAATTTACAAAATCATGCAAAGTTAGCACTTTTAATGGACTTTCAATGCAACTTTTAGAGCAGCTTTGCATTAAAAATTAAAAGTGTCATTATTTACCGAATGACACTTCATGATAAGTGTCATAAACATTCATAACATGTTCATGACAGATGTTATGTCATGTTTATGACAGTGTCATGTCAGTCTTATGCACACCCTTCAAATACATTGTTACCAAATGGACTCAGACTGCAACACTGACAATAAGAATAGATAAACATTTGTGAGAAGACTAAGTGAATGTAGCAAAGCTATGTAAAGAAAGTGATGTGAAATCAAATGTTTCTGAGAATTGAACTCGCTAATTTAGGATTGGAGGGATCCAAAGCTCTCCTTAAATGTCGGCTTTTCAGAGGTTTTTTTTGTAATAAATGCTGTTTTTTTTATTTGGATTAGGACATTCTAAGCGACTATTTATTGCCACACTTTCTCTTGTAAGGTTCTACTCTGACAGCGCCACCTGGGATGTGGATCGCCAGTTTCTCTGGGGAAAACACCTGCTCATCACACCTGTGCTTGAACCGGTTAGTTAAGAAAGAAATATATTTGAATTTCATAAGCAAAATGAAAAGAATAATTTTAGAACGAACAAGTGATGCGTAGGACGTCTTGTATAACACAGAATCAGCTCTATTATATCCTGGACATTTAAAAGAAAAGCTGCTAAACAGAAAAAAAAAAGGTCTAGCAGATTAGATGATCAGCTACTTATACGTGCAAACCATGACCTCCCCTGAGAAAATATGACATGGGATTTTCTTTGTTGCCCTCTCCTCCTCTCATCCCTCATTCAGCTCTCTTTCAAACCCTCCCTTCTTTCTCTCAGCTCTAATGAGAACGCTGACCTCATTACTAGAAGATTAGAAGTGCAGATAGAAGTGTGTACACTTGTTTTTGATAGTGTGTGCATGATATTGTGTGCACTTATAAGTGTGCAGATATGCAAATGTGTGTGTATGCGTGCGTGTGTGTTGTACATGCTTACATTTACTGTATGTGAAGTAATTGCAGTTGTGTCAAAAGGGCCTGAATTTTAAGCGGTTTTGAGTGGCCTCTTGTGTGTTACAAAGTATTGTAAGCCCAACTGGATTTGTGTAAGGCTGGAGAGATTATAACTTAAACCATTGTGGAAAAAGTTTTTGTAAAAGTGGAAGTGTGTGCTTACAATGGTTTAAAGCTGGTGATGTGCTAAATGTAAGGAGAAAGAAGAGTCGAAGGGTGATTTAGTAGGATGCTATTTTAAGCACACATGATTTTCTGAAAGAAGATAAATGTACCTTTTCACAGCTTGTTTGCAGGCAGAGATATAATCCTGCCCCCTCATATAATCCTTTAGCAGTCCAGCTGGAAACAATATTTTATAAAAAGAAATAATAATTCAGGAATCATGGCTGTGGCATCAATTATGACTGGACACTCTTTTTTTTCTCTCTTAAGTAGTAATTGCTTTCCATCGCTGTGCCCTGATAATTGAAAAATCAGCCATAAAAGTTCATCTTCTCAGAAGAAATTAATGACCATGCTTGTGATGGCTGGGATTTGTGATGAATGCATTTCCAGTACATTACCTAAACATATTCTGGAAATGGATTCAGAACTTGCACATCATGTTGCCCTTGTCTAATAATGACATGTTTGCAGCTACTTGCACATGCAGCACTCCTAAAGTTAAGGACGCGTAATGGACAGTATTGATTCGGAATAAAAATAGTTTATTATTATTAATAATAATGTTTAATAAACATATTTGAAATATGTTATAAATTTAGTTTGACGGAATTAAAACCTAGGACCATTTCTGAAATGTGCACCTAAGAAAATATTGAATCAAAAGAGCGTTATGGCTCTCCAAAGTCAAATCTGAGATATAGAAAATATATAGGTACTTGTGTGAAGATACATTACAACAAAAGAAAAAAAGAAACAAGATGGAATAATGGCCCTATTTTCAAGTGCATCAGCAGATAAATAGCAGCTACTTTGCTAACAACACATACCACTTAGATAAAGCCAGTCCTTAGTCTTTTTTACTGTTGTGAAGGTTTTAACATGGACATCCACCCAAGCACTTACATCACAATCATGTCCATCTTGTGTGAAGCGTGAGGGAGTTTCTGAGCTGTGTTGTTTGAGTTCAGTCCAGGACAGCACCATAGCATCTACTGTGTAGAACATATGCGTCTGGTTTTAGTTTTTTTCTTTATTCTCTTTTTTTCTGTGTCTCTCTTTATTCGTCTCTCCGTCCGCTATGCATTTCTCTACAGTTGCTCTTTGTATAGCATTTAAATCAATGCATGATTTAACTTTGATCTCCACGATAAACCAAGAGGATCTCCTGTAGTGCCTCTATGCTGTCCCCTCTGGTTTTCAGAGTGCTTTCCACTCTGCCGATAACTTCCTTTTCTTTTTAACTCAACCTTTCATCAAACGTTGGCTCCCATTGGAATTCTCTTAATCATCTGCTCCCAACTTACCCTTGTGATCACATTCCATTGCGTCAAGTTTCTCTCTGGCTCGCTCTCACAGCTTTACTCTGTAGCTGTCTCTCTCCCAGCTAGTATCTGATCATTCTGCCAGAGCAAATCTGTGGCCCAGCAGATCAGATCTTACCTTTTGACTAACCCAGCTTCAAAAACAAGGATGCATGCCTTTTGCATTGCCCCCTCTAATTATAATTAGCAGCAGAGCTTCATCCTGTAAAGCCTTTCCATTTAGCTGGTGAGGTGAGTGATGGGTGATACTAATATGTCAAGGTATGAGGGGAGCACTTATGTGCAGCACTTGCGACAGGTAAACAGAGCCCCAAAGGCTGCATTATGTGATTTAATTTGGTTTATAGAGCCTCTTACAACCATCTGTTTATCTTAATTTACCATTATTTATTGAGTTTCAAATAGAAAATAATAAACTTGAGCATTGCTTAAGCACCAAACCATGTCCCTAACTTTATGACCATTGTGCACTCATTTTGTAATGATTTCTACCAGCAGAATAATAATGTACCATGTCATAAAAATCTATTCAGCTTAACCTATTTTTTAATCATGCCAGTGTACTCCAGTCGCCTCCACGGCCTCCAGATCTTAATCTAGTAGAGCACATGTGGGATGTGGAACTAGAGAATCATATTATGATTGTGGAGCAACTATGTCACGCCATAACCACAAAGCATTATGATAGTTGTACGGTCAAATGGGTACTACACAAGTATACCTAATAAATTGGCCAGTGAGGGTGTATCAGAGGCCTGAAAAACAAACCTCTGAAATCAAATGAGCTAATACAAGTCTTCGCCAATCATTTTCTTTTTTTTTTTGGAACCTCAGCAGAGATCATTCCACTCAAGTCTCAAACACAAAAAAAAGATGGCTTTTTTTGAGAAATTATTTTTGTCTGTCCTCAGTTGATACAGTGTTTCACAATTTGATATTTCTTGGAAGGACATGCATTTTGCCTTACCTTTTTCTGTGCCCTCTGTGTTTATCTCTTCCCCTTCCCTCTGTTCTACACTGTCAGAGAGAACAGGGAAGTGACAATGCTATCAAAGCCCTCGGCGTACGTCTATTGATTGCCCCTGTCTGTGCACCACCTTAAGCCATCAAAGACTGTCACCTATCAGTCGTCTCTTGGTGTTGTCTTTTCCGTCATCTGTTGCAATGTATCACCACAGATGAAATGTGACAAGATTTTTTTTTTTCTTTCCAGAAAAACTTTTTATTAGAGGGTGGGAACTTGTAAAAAGGTTTTCTGAGCTGTGAACATTTTACCTTTTTCTTTTACAAAACGAATATTATGTCTGTCCTGCATTTATTTGCATAATGTGGCTTTTCTTCTAGTCTTTTGCCGTATAAGATTGAAATGTCAGGACTGGAACAGTGTGCTGTGTAATTTATTTTTTTAAAAAAAGGTCTGCATTCAAACTAAATGAGACACTGGTATGTTGATTTCCACCCCACATGTTACAGCCATACAGTCTTAGATTTAATTAGAAACTTAATGATTTTGCATATGTGAACAAATCTAAAGTGTTTGTCTTCTCTCCTGCAGGGCGTGGACAGAGTCTCGGCATATATTCCAGATGCTCTGTGGTACGACTACGACACGGTAAGAATATTCTCTTCTCTGTGATTTCTGTAATTTCTTTAACATTTTGTAAAGTATGTTTTTGTATTGTGATCATTTTTCAAGGCAACTGCACTTCCACTTTGTTTCACATGAAAGTCTTTGCTTTGGGTTACTTGTTTGTGATGGAGAAACTACAGGAGTAAGAGTGAGGACAAAGATAGAGTGAAAGAAGGGACAAGTAGGAGAAGAGACTGTCTCACTGACAGAGAGATAAAAGAGGTGCCGCACTCCTTTGGGACCTTATTTGGGCGTTACACTGATGATGTAAAGCGCCCACTGATCAGATGAGCGATTAGATTGGCTCTCCTGCTGCTGGCCCCTTGTACTGTTTGGTCCCCTGTGACGATTCGGGTAGGAGGATGGAAGGGTGGGAGAGTTTTAATGTGAGTGTAAATGACCATGAAAGAAAAACAAGCTCCAGAAAAGGAAAGTATTGCAAACCGAAAAAAAACAAGTATTGGTGGAGAGAAAGCCGATGGAGCAGAGCTCAATATTAATAAAACAAGTGAAGAAAAAAAAAAACTCCTTTTTATAAAACAAAGAGAAAACATGGGATGCACAAAAACATTAAAAACAGGAAGATCAGAATCACAGATTTAGGAGAAGCAGGAAGATGTCATTTGGACAGAAAAAAACTAACAAGACAAAGAGAAGATGAAGCTAAAGAAAACCTAAAGGAAGAAATAGGGAGAAGATAGGATCTTAAATTGCTTACAGACGCTCCACTACCTCCCAACCCACACACACGCCAATACTGTAAAGCAAAAAAAAAAAAAAAAAAGACATCCTGTATACACACATTGTAACACAGACACATTATTTTGGTTGGAATGGATGAAAATATCACTTAAAACAAGAATTAGAACATCACAACAATGGAAAGGAGGATGTGGGAAATAAATTGGATAATAAGAAGAACAGGAATAGATGGAGAGGAGTGTGTGTTAAACTGGTCTGAGGATTCAGTCTTCAGTGGATCAGAAATTAACCTTGAAGAGTCAGGATCCTCTGATAAATGAAGGGTGGGACGCAGAGAAACACCAAGGGGAATAGTAAAGATTTAGAAGGTCTATTCCCATCCTAAATGAAAAGAGCTAACTTCCTATAGAACCTAAACATACACTGCAAAATATAACTTTTTATATATTCTTTATAAATTACTTATTTATTTTCTGTCTAAATATTTCTGAAAATGTTTAATCTTTTTATATCATAGTCCAAATGCCATTATCCACCATACAACAACAATAAATGCACACAATTAACTCTTAGATGAAAGTTGGGAAACTTTATGTCTTAATGCATTGAGGGGGATCAGCAACTTTTAAATCCAAAGAATTATCTTTGTTTAAGTTACCACAAAGTTTTGAGTGCATATTTGCAGAAGCTCATTGAACTTTAAAAAAACATTATTTCATAAAGTTTATATGAAATATGTTGGGGAATATTTTGTATTTTGAGGTTAAATAACTAAAGTAATTATTTAATCATTATTCAAATTGTATTTCTATTTTTTGGTAAAAGTAATTTAAAGTAAAATATCAGTCAGTAAAAGCAAGAAAAAACAGATGAATTGATAATTATTTTTTGACATTTTCAAGGACTTTATGTAAAGCCAATCGGAGGATTAACACTCCCTTGTTTCACACCACTAGTTTTATTATATTGTGGAATTTCTATGCAGATAATTTAGACAGAAATGCGAAAATGAAAATGTTTACATGTAAAATTGTCCATTTTTAGAAACCTTATTTGTCAAAGTCATTATGAGCCACTATGGAGTGGATAAAGAGAAGCCACAAATTGCAGAGCCGTAATGTAGGGCAGTCACTAACGCAGGTAAAATGAGCAATAATTCATTAATAGTAAAAAAAAAAAAAGGCCAACATGGAGTTGACTGTCCACTGTCACCACATTGTGGTTCATGAGTAATCCTGAACAGTCAATGACCAGATGTTATCAGCTGGGTTTCCTTCGATGGAAAACCTTTTACCACTTTGAATAAAAATAAAACTTCACTGTGCAATTTTATAGCTAGAATAAATTTGAATGTATGCAATTGAATTAAATTTTTTTGTGAATTGGTGCTATGTAAATAAACTGATTTAAAATTGAAGCAAATCAAAAATGGGAAATCGTTATATTACAAATTGTAGTTTTACAATAGTGATTA
>CAEGAF010198930.1:0-14904 GCA_903067075.1 Micropoecilia bifurca | reverse complement strand
TGGTTGGGCGAACTCCCATGCACCCTCCAGGACCCTGCTGAGGGTGTAGAGCTGGTCCAGTGTTCCACGACCAGGACCAAAACCACACTGCTCTTCCTGAATCCAAGGTTCGACTATCCGATGGACCCTCCTCTCCAGGACCCCTGAATAGACCTTACCAGGGAGGCTTAAGAGTGTGACCCCTCTGTAATTGGAGCACACCCTCCGGTCCCCCTTTTTAAACAGGGGGGCCACCACCCCGGTCTGCCAATCCAGAGGAACTGCCCCCGATGTCCAGAAGACAATGATAGATTTAATGTCACTCCAGAGAAGTTCATTCTGTATCTTAGTATAAAAAACAAATCTGGGATTTACTTTTATTGTGACGACAAATTAGTCATAGTAATGAGAAAGTTAATAAATCTGCTTGAATAAGTTATTCAAAGTCTGATTAACACTTAAAATACCAGCACCTGCAAACATGTCACTTTTTTAACGAGGTTTCACAACTATTTGTTCCTTAGACAGGAACTTCTTAAATTGATTTAATTAACCAAATGTAATGTACAGTTACTATCTTGGATCAATGTGTGATTGAATTTAAATGACTTTTTTTGTAAAGTGCCTCAAGACAACATTGGTTGTGAATTGGTACTACTTAAATAAACTATATTAGTCATTTAAACACTGTATGGCAATAATGTTTATTTCAGTTCACATAAGGCATAGATGGGAACAATGTCTTCCAACAACACAAGTCTGTATAGGTTGACATTTATGTGTGTTTCCATGAAATGAGCGTTAACAGGCTCATCATTAAGAACTAAATTTAAAATGTTTTGGCCTGAGTTTATTTAAAACATTTCCCAGATTTGTAAACCATTTGACATTCTTCCGCTCTTTCTCTCAACTTAAGCAAGCTTTCATTGTGCTGCTGTGCTTATGTTAGTAATGCCTTAATTTTGTATCAGGTCTTTCAGGTTAATATCGGTATCCCCTCAGGTACGTGAAGCATTTCTGTGATAAAGCTATCACATTTTCTCTGTGCAGCAGTTACTTAAATTAAATGTGAATCGTGTTCTGCGAAACCTTTAGTATGAGTAGGTTTAGTGGATGGATTTCTTTCTTCTTGCCATCAATTGATGAAAGTAAATAACATTAGTTAACTTTGTTCATTATAGTATGTATTTAAAAAGCAATTAAAAGAAGCAGTTTGGCTTTAGTTGCATTTGCTGGAACCTCCGTTTAGATCAACCAATAGCTCCAATTAGGAGCAGGCGCTTCCTTTTCTGTGAGCACGCCAGTCTCTAATGGCTGAATACATTGATTTAAATTCAAACTGGAGGGGATTTAATGAACTATTTTCATAGGGCGATTTTAATAGGATTCACAGACCCACAAACAAGTTGCCAAACAGTTCACACATGATTAATTATGCATTGTAGTATTTTTCTAACAAGAGAATAAAACTACATCAGAATTATATGCACTTAGCAATTTTCTCAGAGAACGTCAGTTAACATTTTTTTATAAAGTGTTGATCCTGTCGAATATAATTAGTCTGTGAGGGATGCCAAAACAAAGGAGACATGCTGACTGTTCATTGCTTCACACAAACACAGAGCATGATCTGATCACTTTACCATGGGATGAATCATAGGCTGCCACTGTATTGATTTGTTATTGTAAGATTCTTTGTCTTGTTAGTGTTGTTCTTAATGGCGCTTTGTGTGCTTCTGAGTTGTAGCCATTCTAGCTAAATATGAAAGGTATGAATCCAATTTTTTAGATTGAAGCAATGTTTTTTCCTACACTGCTACAGTTTCTCACTTTTACTTTGCTTGTATGCATTTTTCCCCCTCCATGGGCTGCCACCTTATCGTGGTGGAGTTTCTCACACTGTAAAAACAAAAACGTAGATTTTATGGTAAAACACCGGCAGCTGAGGTTGCCAAAATTCCACCGTAAAACCAAAAACAGATTTTACCAGTAGTTGTTTTTACGGTGGAATTTCGGCAACCCCAACTGCAGGTGTTTTACCGTAAAACAAAAAATTGATTTTACTCGTAGTTGTTTTTACGGTGGAATTTTGGCAACCCCAGCTGCAGGTGTTTTACCGTAAAACAAAACAACTGATTTTAACCCTATTTGTTCTTGCAGTGTAATTTCGGCAACCTCAGGTGCCGGCGTTTTACCGTAAAACAAAAAAAAAATTTAAAAATAAATGATGGTGGCGTCGGCTGTTGAAGTTTGCCCTGCAATTGGTGGATCGATAGTTTAATACCTAGTCTACCTTTGAGATTTAAGTTTGATATATCAAAGGCATAAATGTAACTTGAAAATTTCTGCAGAAATTTTACGGGGCCTGCCAAAGTGTGCCCGTCGGTTTGGAGCCAGCGTTCTGAGGCTAAAAATTTGCATTAATGCTAAAGAAAGCTCCAATGTAGTCAATAACCTGTGGAGAGTCAGAAGCATGTGGGCTAAGCTCTACCTGCACCATTAAGAATGTTAAAATTAATGCATAAGCTAAAATTAGCCAAAATGCTAATATTAGGGCAAAGACTATCAGTAGCATGTGGAGCATCACTCACATGTTGTCTGTCATTGACTTTCTCCATTCAGTATACTAAACATTGCTAATAAGAGAATTAGCTAATAACTAACTTTAGGGAAAAGGCTAATGCAAATGCACTGCCTTTCTACGCAAGGCAGTGCACTAGTGGGGGCAGTGAAATGCTAAAGATTGTGATGTATTATTTCTCACTAACCTGAGAAAGAATACATAAAAAAAGCTAAATATTACGTCCTACAGCAGTGCACTGACGTGAGAGGAATATGCACGCTTTTATTTGGAAATTTTCAGTAAGCTTCATTTGAAATGGCAACACTAATCCCATATTTAACAGTTGTTTATTTAAACCATTCACATAAAGCCCCAAAGAGCAATAGACCTTATGAAGCTCCGCCCAGAAGCGCCCCTCGAAAGTCTCACGTGACTGAAAAAAAGCAATTGTGTTGCACATAATGCTAGCTAAAAAATAACTGAAGTTAGCTTTAGCAAACAAATAATACAGCTCAATATAACCGCATAAAATATATTTTCTTACACAAACACAAAACTACAATATAGTGTTTTTTAAAAAGTACTTACCCGGTGAAAGTCATTTTTGGCCCCACCCTCTAGCCTGTCAACGTTTGCCTCCAGCCAGTAAACATCCCACAATGCAACTGTACATTAAAAATTTACAGTACAGCGGTACACATCCCATATACTTTCCATATGTATTTCAGATCACAGTAAAGAGCTGTATTTTCAGAACCCAGCCACCTTACTGGATTATCATGATGATATTGTACCTCACTTTAAAATCCACAGATTTCCTTCAACCTCTCCTCTTTTCTTTGAATCACATAATATCCTGGATGGACAATGCAATTTCTAAACTAAATAATGGCAATTATTATTATTATTATTATTATTATTATTATTATTATTATTATTATTATTATTATTATTTGAAAGCACTTTTCAGGAAACTCAAGCACACTGTACAACTAAGAACCATTATTAGTTTTTAAGTCACATCAATACATTGAGCAATACATATAAAGTAACAAGTCAAATATGCTGATTTATCTTAATGAATAGATCCTATATCATCAAAAGCACATAAAGGAAATTACTGATCAAATGTATGTTAACTTGTGAATTCATAGGAAACTTCTAAATAATCTCTAAAAAAATTGCTAAGTTTTCTGGCATTCAGCAAATACAAATAATTTTGGTAATGCTAACTAACCTAAAATAAGAGAAGTTTGGTTTAACTTCAGACAGTGGTAAAAATGTGTCTTTTTATGCAATGTATGCAAACAGCTGGTTTGAATTGTATCTGGAATTTGGCAGAACACAAAGGTGAATTAGTCAGGCATTTCTTACTATCTGTCTAAAATTTAGGAAGGGAGTTAAGAAGCCAATACTGGATTTTTTGGTTGAGTCGATTTGAGTTTCAATTTATACCACCATAGACATGAAACCTTGACCCATAGCTTTGCCCTTTGGCAAAGGAAAGCCTAGAAGCCTGTTATGGCAATGGCTATGCCTGTCCGTTGTCAAATTCAGCGTTTTAAAGTACTACACCCAGAATATTTATAAAGGCATCAGACTATACTGATCTAACTGGAACACTGGGAAAAAAACGATGATGCCTTCACTCTGAGAGCTCCAGCAGCCCTTTACAGCTGTATCTTTTTACTGTATCGCATTCACTCTGTAACCTTACAGTATTAGGCCTTACAGTTCAAACTGGTTACGGGTTTGTGAATACCTACTATGATATTGGTGTCGAAACTGAGTTGTACGAAGTTGTCTGAAGTTTACCATCCTCTTGCCTACTGCTGTGAATAGATTGCTTTGTTTCCAGTCTTGATTTCTGCCTAAATGTAGTGTTTGAACAGTCACCTATGTGTTCACCCTTGTTTTAGATGTTGGTGACAACTCCAGAGAAGTGGGATGTTGTGACAAGGAAAAGTGTTGGAGACGTGGCTCTCTCTCAAATTGTGCGTCTCCTGATCCTCGATGAAGTTCATCTTCTACATGAAGATCGAGGACCAGTACTAGAGAGCCTGGTGGCAAGAACTATCAGACAGGTCAGTTCCTGCTATGCTGTGTAACTCATGTATCTGATGTATTGCATTCAACACTGTCACTTTACACATAGGAACTTTCTTTTTGGTTTTTAGAAATACTTGCTATAAGTGCCTTGCGTTTTAATCATAACAATTATTCATGTGTATATTCATGTGTATACTGCTTTAATTTAAATAAATTTGAAGGGGTTAACATCTCATTTTTTTCCCTTGTTACCTGAAACCAAAAACCCCCAAAAACATATGTCGTCGTTGTGATGTTCACTCACCGCATTGGACCAGAGAAAAGCAGGTTGAGTTTAGTGGTTTGGTATAGCAGTGCATAATTTCTCACAACCAATTGCTCCTCAAAACTATCCATCCTACAATGTGGCTGAAAAGTGCCTTCTGGAAGTTGAGTAAATGGGGCTGTTTACCGCATCAACAAACACACTCAAAATTCACACAATGGTTTTACATGCAGCATGGGGCAAAACGTTCACCAGGGGGTTGTGACAAGATAGAGTAGACATACACCTGAGAACAAAATGATGTCATTTTCATCAACCAACATCGAGAATGAGAACCGCTTTTGGTACATCATCCAAACCGTGCTGGACCTTCACGCTGTGTGAACAATCCTATCTTGCGATTATTTATTGCTCTTTTACTAGTATAAACAAAGCTTTACTTTCCACTTCTCAGTGCTATGAATCTGCAATAATACTGAAGCGCTGCTAATGTTTTGCAGTCGGATTTTTACTGTTTCTTTACTGCTACTAAATAAAACCAGCTCTGCTCGTCTCTCCCACTACAGTTGTCTCATCTGAGTAAAAGCTTGCCTGAGGAAATGAGAAAAGAGAAGTAAAATAGATGCTCTTGAATTGCCATATAACAAATTACAATTATAGTTGAAGATTGCCGAGATGATATTTACTTTATTTCTGTCTAACCCAATCACTTACATGGTAATGAGAAACAGAATCATTTGCTTGTGTATGTATCAGATTATTTTTATTATTTGTCTATGTTTTGCTATGAGACTGCTGTGATATATTAGACAGAAATGTGCCTCAGTGGTCCATGCAACTTATCGACAGCACCAATCCCAAACTACTGGCACCTTGCTTAAAAAAAGTAACTATTTCTCATAATGATGACTGGCATGTGTTTATGCTGGAGCCAGCCTGGATATTCCACATATTGTAATCATCATGCAAATTTAGCCAGGGCTGTCGGCTGGTGCATGTTGTGTAGTCCAATATCACATCTTGATGAACTGCTGTCACATGTCAGTCTGTGGGTGTAAAGTGATAAACAGAGAAAGGGAACAGAGCTTCTGGTTGATAATTTTGGAATGCATAGACAGTCAATGATTGAATCATGCATCATGTTCTTTGAATTACAGTTTGATCCTATAATTTCTTCCATGTACAAAGTCCTCTATTTCTGTCCCTGACACTGAATGACATGACTCACCCTGCATTCGGTTTATGAAACCCTTTTGAAAAATTGCACTGAGCACCAGAGAGCTAGTGTAGGTTTGAGATTAGCAAACATATCAAGATGACAGAACAGTCTGTAAGATACATTGTACAGTTTCCTGGGTTTTTTCTATAATAAATTGATTAAAATCACAGAAGCTTATAGAACATCATCCAGAGTAAATGACATAACAATGAGAGGTCAAATATGAATATGTATATGTATTACTCTTATTTCATTTACTAGTAACTGGAATAAATGATTATCATTGTCTCCCTCACCTGACCTGTAAATGACTAGCAGCAGTATCTCATTACCATAGATTCAGCAGTATTGGTGAAAAACCCTGAGGAGGGATAAAATCAGGAAGCAAGTAATCATTAATGGAGCTTAAAAGCACAAGGTTGACATGTAGTTCATTAAAATAAAGAATTTGACTTTGCTTTGTAGAAGTATAGTCCATAGTTCTTCCACGTGTCAGGTATTGAGAAACGTGTGTAGAACAGTTGCACCCTGCTGTTAAAGACGGAACAGTGTGGAAGAGAATTGTAACAGAGGGGCAAGATGGGCTGCTGGGCTGAGCAGCTACCAAGACCTTTTTGGTAAGGTTAACGGCAAGGTAATTGAAAACTGGGCTGTACATGTGACCGCTGTTTACTTGGTTCACAGCCCATTTATCACGAGGTTTAGCTGATATTACTGAAGAAGGGCTGACTGGGCTCTTTATACACCTTAACACCTCTTCAGGCTCTCCTGCCCTTCAGAAGTTTCAAGCATAGAGATTGTTTTTTCTTTTTGGGGGGAGGCGGGGGGGTTGTTTGTTGGCTTTTTGTGCAAAAAGAGTGCACATTTTCTGCCTGGATTGTTTTTCATTAAAAAAAATAATAAAATCCATACTTGTAATCCTAAACAACAATTTTCAGTCAGCTTGACTGAAGAAGATTTGAAGTCATTTGAAGCTCTACTGTTTTTATTCTCTCCCACATTATTAAGTTAAATGACTCACTTCATTATCAAGGACAATTATGTTGCTCTTCCACCAATTTTCACAATGTGACATGTTGAAGATGTGTCCATACTGAACACAATATTTTGTGTAATCCTTTGCAATGTTATACAGAAGCAAAGTAAAATGTTGTCTGGCCAGAGGCTTATCATCACAGTAGCATGCTCATCTTTAAAGTATGATGTATTACACAGAAATTCAGAATTACAGATTTCTGGTCTTTGTGTACTTTAACAAAACACTGAAACTGCAAAAGAACCTTTTACTGGAATTACAGGGTTTCCCCCAGTAAAAACTTGCTAAGCCTGGTAGTCAAGCCACCATGTGGTCCACTGGGGTTTTGTATTAAAAGATTTTAAGTTGACAAGAAATGTAAAATATCACCTGTTTCTGAAAGACACTGTTGACAATTCTTAAACCCACAACTAATAAAAACAATAAATGAAAAAAAAAAAAAAATACAATTAAAATAAATATCAATTATTTGCAATTATCAACTTTTTTGGGGGCAAAATGAATCGTAGCTGAACATAAACAACAACACCAGTAGCCTACAAGCTACTTGTTAACAAGCTTAAGGTGCCGTATTGATATTAGTCATCTTTTAGCTAACTTTACCTGCATCCAACAGCAATACTCAACAGTCAGTTAGTTTGGGGGAAATCTGTGAAAGGTTCTTAGCGTTTTGCTGGTTTGGTGTCATGATTCTAACACACCTGTAGCCCTTAACTGCCGCACAGGCGTAAACCCAGCGCGAGCGTCATAGCGCTCATGTTGCATTTTAAGGTGGCTTGGAAAAACAGGTTACGACATGTTAACAACGGATTAAACAGTTTTGACTGCTGATAAAAGTGACAGAGGACAGATATGGGAAGTGCAGAGAAGCCCCTACTGTATCAAATTGACAGAGGAATAACCGAGAGTTGGCCATTCTAAGGCTAAAAACCCAGCACATACAGCGTTCATGTTTTTTTTTTTTCATCCAGACAGCTTTCTGCTCCCCCCTGCAATGGGGGCGCGCCCCACAGTTTAGGAACCTCTGAGTTAGTGGATTGAAAAGCATGACTTAATGCTGATCACATTTAGAACCGGCCCATGGCATAAATAAACTAAGAGAATATCAATGTAGTTAAATTTGGTTAAATGATTTCAGCATAGACAAATTAAACAATTTTAAATAGTTTAACATTTAAATTTATAATTTTAATGAGCTGGTAAGTTTACTTTGTAAAAGTTCAGAGGACAATCTTCATAGTTAGATTGGTTTGTTACCATAGCTACAATCTGAAAGTTTCAAAGATTGAACTAAAAGTTTTATATGTGAGTTTTGGGTGTTTGTTCACAAATACAGCTTAGTAAACTACAATTATAATTGACTGCTCAGTCAATTAAACTAGCCCCCCTCTCTCAGATTTTACTAAATTCATGATAAAATGGATCTAGTAGTGTTGATGTTCTTAGCAGGTAGAGGAGCCTCTAAATCAAATTCTACTCAAGGCCTCCATTATTGGAGCGACCCTGCATGATGAGCTAGATCCGTAGCACTATGGATTTCTGCTGCTGGATGTGGAGGGACAAACTGAAGATTTAATTTATGTGGCTTTACTGGCTCGTCCATTTCATGTCTATTGAGTTTTTAATAAGCACCTCGAGACTGTTTTGGTTGAGTACGCTTTATGGGATGAGTTGTTCTGATTTCCATGTAGTCACGCAGCAACTCCTCCTGACTTTAAGAAGACAAAGCATTTGATATGCATTCTGTCGCTGCAAAGAATAAAATAAAAACAAACCAACATGCTACATGCCTACGAGGTGAGCATAAAAGCTCCTCCACGGGCTGAATCACTGGTCCATAATGCACCGGCTAACCCTTTCACAAGGATGCAGCCCTCTATCTCCAACACCAAGACTCGGTGTTAGTACGACTGGCAGTACGACTCGGTTTCCTTCCTGTACTGCCAGATTGATAGCCCTCAACTTAAAAGCGGCATCATATGAACTTCTTTGTGTGGTTTCCATGATGAGGTGGTATGAGTTTGAAGAAATTTGTCCGTTGTGCCTGCTGCTAGCATGTGTTTGTTCTAAATGAAAATTAGTGTTTTCTTCTTTGATTTCCAATTTTGACTTCCAATGATTCACCTCCTGCTAAAAAGCCATGTGGCGGTTGAAGAAAAATCCACCGAAAAGCCGCACCGGGCCATTCCCCCCAACCACAACCCTCCAGATCTCACTGTCATTGCCAACGTGAGCGTTAAAGTCCCCCAGCAGAACAAGGGAGTCCCCAGGATGGGCCCTCTCCAGTACCCCATCATAGAACTCCAGAAAGGGTGGGTAATCTGAACTGCCGTTTGGTGCGTTAACACAACCAACAGTCAGAACCCATCCCACCCCACCCGTAAGCAGAGGGAGCCTACCCTTTCGTTCACCGGGGTAAACCCCAACGTACAGGTGCTGAGATGGGGGCAACAAGTATGCCCAGTCCTGCCCAGCGCCTCTCACCATGGACAACTCCAGAGTGGAAGTATGTCCAGTTCCTCTCAAGGAGACTGGTTCCAGAACCAGAGCCATGCGTTGAGGTGAGGTCGACTATTTCTAGATGTAACTTCTCAACCTCACACACTAGCTCTGGCTCCTTACCCACCAGACAGGTGACATTCCATGTCCCAAGAGCCAGCTTCTGCAACCGAGGATAGGACCGCCTGGCCACCACCAATCCCACACTGGACCCGACTCCTTTGGCCCCTCTCACAGGTGGTGAGCTCATGAGAAGGAGGACCCATGTCTTCTCTTCAAGCTGAACCCGGCCGAGCAACATGGGGCTCGCCATGCTCGACATGGGGCGCCTGGTGGCACAGCCACCAGGCGCTCGCCATTGTGCCCCACCTTCCAGACCTTACTCTAGGGTAGGACCCCGGTGACCCACATTCAGGCAAGGGAACACCAGATCCAAAGGGTCTTCAGGCTGTGCTTTTTCTGGTCCTTCACCTAGAACCTGTCTGCCTTGGGTCACCCTATCAGGGACAAAAGCTCCAGACAGCATAACTCCTGGCATCACTGGGACACTCGAACCCCTCCACCATGATAAGGTGGCAGCCCATGGCCTGGTCCCACTCCTCTCCGCCCCACTCTAGTTGTCTTTGCATTGAGCGTCCTCGAAAGTGGGCAGAGATCATCAGATCAATCACATTCCTGTGGAAGCTACCATTCCTCCTCCCGTCCAGCTCTTCTGCATGCACTTGTCAGCAAGGAAGCTGAGGAAAAGAATTACCTCAACTTTACTTTTAATTAAATCATGTTGATGTTCTTGATTGGCCAGTAAACTGGCTTAACCAGAACCCCTCTGTGTGCACTGCACTCAACACAAGAGTAAAGCAGAGAACTGGGGCAGGAATCCATCTGCAAACATCTTGTCAATATTCCTATTCCTCAGACGATTTTAAGGAAGTGACACATTTTTGTTTTGCTGCAGACAAATTTAAGATTTATATTTTAGGCTGGACAAAATGCAGATTTCCTATTGTAGATCTCTTTATGTGAATTGAAGGAACAACAGTGAGGCACATACATTTGTTTTGAGGGATGGGAGAGGGAGTGTGGTAATAGTAAATATTTTTTTGTTTTTAACAATATAAAGCACTACACTGATTTTGAAATGTTTGCTTTTAAATGCTTTTTGTGTTAAGGCATCAGTTTCCTACATTTAGTTACAAGATGTCCACATTCTTTTCATTTATTGTATATCTTCTGTAGATGATATACAATCTCTTATCACTTATATTGTAAGTATCAAAAGCCACAGAGGTTGCATATTTCATTTCTTCTTTGTGTAAAAAAAAACCTTGTCCCTGCTTATCCTCCACTTTCTGAAGAAGCAGCTGAATATGAACAACCCCCACCTCTTCCATCTTTCTATCCTATTTTTGAAACGCCTCATGGACTCCTGTAATTGATTGTGCTGAGGGAATTACTGAAGCTGCTACCAACCCACAAGTTCACTTCCTCAGACATATTAATATGGAAATCCCTGTAAACTGAATGAAACTTGCTCCCTTGTTATGCAAATGTTTTGAAATGGAGCTAGGTATCACATTGGTGTTGTGCAAAAAGAGCTTTGATCTGTACCACGCTGAAATTGTTGAAATTTAGTTCAACAAATTTTGTTCTGCATTTTAAGATTAATTTCCCTCTAACTCTAACCTTGAATGCTGCTTAGCTGTTGTCTTTCTTTTTCAGTGTCTCGATATTTAGCCATTTCTTCATTCTGAAATTGGTGTGAAAGGCAGCAATATTAGCCAGTTAAAACAGACTCCAGCTCACATCTTGTTTCAACAAGATGTTTAGTCACTGGAACCTTGATCTCCTCTCATGTTATTTTACCTTTGTTTACCTTTGCTGTGGTGCATTACAGCACTGTAGTTTCTGAATGGTCAATAAACGACAAACTTGGATTGTCTCGTTCGTCTGTGACTATACATCATTCACAACAAACATCAAACACAGTAAATATGTTTCATTAAGTATTTAACAAACAGATGGCTTCTATCACAATAATTATGTGGAATTCAATTAATTGTCTAATATTTTTAAAAAATAGTTTGCTGCTCTCTGGCATCTCGTGTGAGCTCAGAGTCTGAGAGGCTTTTCCTCTATCAAACTATTTTTTTTGCCTCTTAGTTAGTGGAAATATTGATGTTGATGAGATTTTCTCCAAAATGATAACCTTTTTCAATCTTTATAGCTCCACTGTAGAAAATGAGGCTTTAACATTCACAAATGACATTGAAATAAAATCCAGTCCAACATTTGGTTTGAGGTGATTCATCTGGAACCTGCTGGAGGAAAAATATCCCAACTTCAGAAGATGTGCTTGTAACTTCAGTCATGGTGAAGAGGCGCCATGTTAGGAAGAATAAGTGGAAGCTGCAGGATCTTCAGAACAAACAGGTCATGATGCTGGGCTACTGATTAATCCTCTGTCTGGACACAGGATAAATATAACCAGTTTAAAAACTAAAATGAATCGTTATATGCCAGACATGGAAAACTGGGATGCACTCCATCCCATGACGTTCAGAATTTAGGTCTCATAGCATCTCGTGGTGTCAATATGAGAGAAATATAGGTCCATTTTGTAGCAATTAAAGAGCTACCCAGCTTTTATCCCTTCACGAAGGGATAAAAGATACTCAAGCTACCACACCAGACAAGCACACAAAGAAGCAATTTAAATATATATATATGAGTCGAGACATTGACTCACTGATCCACACCACCAGGATATACAGCACTGACATTGGGACGTCATTCGGACTAGAGAAGTGTGGTCGAATGGTTACAAAGAGAGGGAAGGTCTTCCGAAAAGAAGGGGTCTCACTCGTTCTACAAAATGAATAAGAGTCAAAAGGCGGTGCTCAACAGTTGATTTGCATTTGCATGGCACTCGGCAACTTCATTTAAATACGAAAACCTCTGCTAGGCACAAGGGGGAGGGAGGTGATAGGGGAACACAGACACACAGTGTTTTGACCATTTTTGGCAGTGTTCGACTCTGACAAAACCCTCTTGCCAAAAGCCCTCAATCTCCATGCGCACGGCAGAAAAAGGTGTCAATAGCTGTCGAAAACCGCATTTTTCGTCCTGTGATCTTCACAGGTCTGCCTTAAAAATCAAACCTCTAGCTTCAGCGGCTCTAGAACACTGCTTCTTGCGTTCTCACTAAAACCAGGAAGATAGAGCACATCACTCAGTTCTAAAGTCTTTCCACTGAGAGAATAGACTTTAAAATACTGTTAGTTTAGAAATCACTGAACAGTGTAGCGCCACAATATATTAAAGATCTGTTATTGTACCAACCTTCCAGACATCTCAGGTCTTCTGGTTCTGATCAGCTTTGCATCCACAGAACCAAATATGGAGAAGCAGCATTCAGCTTCTATTCACCACAAATCTGGAACAAACTTCCAGAATATTGCAAAATAGCTGAATCTCATAGTTTCTTTAAGTGATTGTCCAGCAAGGAAGCCGTTTTCTGAGCTTCCTAATTAAAATAGAATACTTTCTTTAATAAATATGTCAATACGGTCAAGAACAATGGACATTTAAATACATGTTGCCGTTCCTTGTTGTTGAATTGTCGTAAATACTATGTAGATAAGTAGAGATCATTTCAGGAATCCTATTTTGGAAACAACAAAGGACTTCACAGCATATTCTGTTTTTTTGTTGTTGGCATTTTTGCAGAAATAAAGATTTCTGTAATCATATTAAAAGTATTTCCTGTATTGAAAAGAAACTTGAATGTAAGATAGACCATAAAATGCATTCTGAGCATCAGATTGAAGGTGCAGTGAAAGCCTAGTCTGCCTGCAGTGATTGGTTAGTTCTTATCTTGATAGGATGCTTTGACAGGTACTGCATCACATTAAAGACCTTACCAATCTTCCCTGTCATTTCCAGCAGGAGGCTCTTAGATAGGGCAGCCCACCATCTCAACCGACACGCTCTCTAGTTCTCATCCACTCACCCATGTTGACACACAATATGCCGAATCTTCCTAATTTGTCTAAGACCAAACTAAGTCAGTGTTGGAGCAAACCTGTTTAGCCTCGGTTGTTAACAAAGGTGAGTAGCAACAGGTTATTCTTTTACATGAACTTAACTACATCATTTGAAGGGTCAAAAAATTTTACTTTGTGCTCAACAGAAAAGAACAGCACCATTGATCCATGGCGAGATAATATATTATATATTAAATACAGTAATTCTTCTGATCTTTTCACTACATAATTACAAACTGAATACAATCTTATATCAACAAAACAAGCCGAATACCTTATCTCTAAGCTGTGCAGCTATTTGTATGAACTTTGAGAAAAACTGGCAAGTTGTTACCTCACCAGTTCTGACAGATTATAGCTAATCAGACTAAACTTGAGTTCTGAAATAATCATGGAATAAGATGTAGGGATAACCAAGATATAAATAGCTGGTTTTCAAAATAACATCATATTTTATATATTACACCCACAGCTAATTATAGAAAACATCTGAGAGACTTGAGATTCCTTCCTTAGGATAAGATTTAATGACTAGTTTGGAGACGTCTGTTTCTAATGCTGAAATTGAAAGCATAGGTGTAAATCCCAGGGGGATCGTGGGGGTCCAGACCCTTCCAATCTTGAAAAGTCTAGAATTGTCTCCCACCAAACAAATCATGAAAGAAAACCTTATATTTAAACAATTTCAATATAAAAAGGCAATAGAAACAAAGAACAAAGTAAACTTGCCATTCATCTAAGAAAAAAAAAATTAAAATTTTTAGGTATTTTTTATTTACCGTAAACTTCTGAGAAGTAAAACACACAAAAGTAAACTTCTACAGGTATGACAGATTTATAAGAAATGTAACATCGATGTGCGCATGGGCATTACTACAAGGTATGCTGGATTTAAGAGGAATGACAGAACACCGGTGAAGTGAGGAGCTATCTGTTGCTATGACTGTGCAACACAAACAAAAAACCCTCCAGTAGGTAAATACTTTAACCAAAAGACTTGTAACACATTTTATGT
Source organism: Micropoecilia bifurca (assembly GCA_903067075.1). NCBI lineage: Eukaryota > Metazoa > Chordata > Actinopteri > Cyprinodontiformes > Poeciliidae > Micropoecilia > Micropoecilia bifurca. The sequence goes on along the minus strand of CAEGAF010198930.1, from coordinate 236 downwards.
ACTTTCACTGCTCAATAGGAAGAAACACATTGACAATAAAAAATTTTTTCCATTCATAGTCTTTGCCTCCAACAATGGATAAAACAATAATTGGACAGGACCAAGGGTGAAAGTAGTTTTAAATTCTTGGAGGTACTATGACAAAAGTATGTGTATGTATGTGTGTGTGTGTGTGTGTGTGTGTGTGTGTGTGTGTGTGTGTGTGTGTGTGTGTGTGTGTGTGTGTGTGTGTGTGT
>CAEGAF010198929.1:0-16891 GCA_903067075.1 Micropoecilia bifurca | reverse complement strand
CTATAGATATATATATCTAGCTATTCACATTTTTGTACATTTCTCTGCTTCTGTTTGGGTTTTTACTGGTTCTAAAAACAACTCAAGTGCTTAAAAAAACACCCAGTTTGTTTTTAGCAATGAATTTATATTTTTCAGTTTCAAAAACATCTGGAATGTAACGTCTTAATCAGCGAAGCCCCAGCCCCGTTACCTAGCAACCAGAGCAGAGTCACCTAGCAACCCAACATTGAGTTGGGGGCGTGGCCAGCAGGATTCTATTTGGTTTTAAAGTGACAAGACGCCCTAAAACAGTTGAAGGGAGATTAAAATACACAAAACTTACCAGATAACAATCTCATTAACTAAGATTTTTTTTTTAATTTATAAAGATTATGTACAAATATGGCAAAAAAAGCAGAAACATTTTTAATGTTGAAGTGTTCCTGTTGAACCATTTAAAGCAGCCTGGACTGACTGTCCTCCAGGCCGTTTGACCCGGCGAACATCAGCAGGAAGGTTTCAGCGATTAACTTAAGTGTGCAACATTTTCGTTCAATTGTCCAGCTTCCTGCTTTTGTAAATCAGAGGCTGCTTGAAGACGCCGCTTAGCACCACATGTTGCACACGGCTCCAGTTTACTCAAACTGGCCTGCTTCCCAGACAACATCCAGCAGTGCAGGTGATATTTTGTTATCGCTCACAATGCTTGTATAGCTCTTACTTCCTTTTCTGATTATTGTCTCCTTCCTGATTAAGTCCCTGCTTCTTATCAATAAACTAAAAGGGTTAAGTGGATAATAGGGTATTTATCCCCGCGGTAAAGGTTTCCAACTTTGCAAAAGCATGTTAAATAATTATTAGGTTCAAATTTTAGCATGGAGGGAGTATTAAAACTCTCCCACTTCTCATGAAGAACAATTATTTTAATAACAATGACCTCATTGGAGGTTCAAGTTTAGCCAGAAAAGCTAAAAAAATAAATATAACAATCGTCCATTTTCTCAACTGGCATAAAGACACAACAACCAGTTTGTGCTGGTTCCTTTGCTGGGCTGCAGTGCCGTTTCCCTGCTGGTCTCCGTCGACGAGGGCCAAGAAGTGAGTCCTGTTGGACCAGCGCAAATGTGGAACAAAAGAAAACAAACGAGCAAAATTCCCCTGGAAGAAATCTGTTATTAATTACCGACAGGCGGTGGGGAAGACTTCTTGATCCTTGGAAAGCAGCGGGATAAAAAATAAAATGAGGGCTGACAAATGACTTGGATCCTTGATTTTGCTGGAATCTGACTTGACCTGAAAGAGAGGGGTGAGAAAATATTTATAACCTAAATACTGGTCAAATAAACGGATGTCGAGTCTTCTGCTGAGTCCATGTCCGCTGGGGTCTCTTGTCTGATGAAACAGATATAAATTTCATATTTAGCCGCACAGAAATAACTGATTTGAACTCTTGAACTGTCCATATTTATATCAGATTAACGCTTTAATTTCCTCTCTGTTACAACATTCCCAGTAAATGTGTTGAAGTGGCTCGGCCCATTATTCCCTCGGGACGTTAATTGCGTTGCTGACTGAAGCGGTTCGTTTTCATTGTGTGAGTCTCTGTTATTATCCGCCTCAGTTCATCATGTCGTTGTTCTCAATGGAGCTGTACCTTTTGACAAGTTCGGGGCTCTGGCGATCAGCGCTAGTAAGAAATGCAGGAAATAGTGTCTCCCATATCCTCCCTCTGGTCTTTAAAACCACAACTGTGTTTATTTATGTGTCCAGATTCCCAGATCTAAACTCACAGAGATGCTTGACTGGATTTGACCTTATTTTTACCCCGTGGCACAGATTCAACAAGGTGTTGGAAATATTTTGTTCAATATCGACTTGATTTGATCCCACAGCTGCAGCTGATTTGTCCATGATTCAAACCGTCTGTTAGCCACACCCTGTACGTTCCTCTACTGGGTGGAGGTCTGGTTTGAAACCAGTTTCAGCTTATTCCTCTTGAAGTAATCTTCAGAAAATTGGTACATTGTGAACATTAAAGGGGTAGTATGTAGGTTTTTCAGGCACATAGTGGCATTTTATATCACAATTAAGTAACTGTAAGCGTCAGTTATAGAAATGTTGTACGTACTGAACATGACTTATAATGAATTTGACTTCACAATTTAACGCCTTGAATTTGGGACTCTGTCTCTTTAAGAACTCCAGCTCTTTCTGAAACTCTGCCTTTCATAAGACTTTACAACATGGCTCCTCTGTTAACCCTTTAGCAACATTTTTACCAGCGTTTCACTGAGACGTAGCTCAGCCTGGTGTGCAGTTCTACCTGGTGTTTGCTAATTGCTGCTAGCTAGTCTGAAGGAGCAGGTGAGAGCTTGAAACTGCAGCTTGGAGGAGGAGCTGCATCTAGAGGGCGGGGCCAAGTACAACCAGGTGTTTTGCACAGCTGGATGGTTGCCATGGTTGCCATGCCATTTTCCAATCCTCCATTGGTTAATCTCTCCATAGCAGACTCATTTAATTGTGGACTTTTCTGGGTCTCCTCTTCTATAAAAGTGCTACAGTTTTTTAAATCTCAGCAAATAAAACACAAAAAATATTTTAAAAAATTAGATTTATTTCTAGTTAACATCCAAAGATTGTCACTCTTTTCAAATTTGTGTTAAAGCCATTGTTCAATCAGCGTGTACGCCTAAGATTTGGAAAGCTCTTACATCTTCACAACTTGGATAAAAAGAACAATTTATCCACAGAAAATGAAGCGGCAAGCCCTGCCAAGCGATGGAGATGTTTTATTGTTCTGCACTGCATTTCCTTCAGAAGCTAAAACAGTAGAAAATTAAATTCCACACAGTCAGTTTCTGCCTAAATTGGAAAATAATAACCGGAAAGCAACAACAAAGCCTATATTTGTCTTGTTCACCACCTTGTTTTGCTCCATTTGGCTAGTTAGTTGAAATGTCATTTGAAGGAATGCGTAATGTGTGTCATGCAGCCTCCAGGACTTAGACAGGAAATTGCACTCATTACTTTTCTTCTTTTTTCGTGTGGTGAGGTTCCAACAGGGGGTACAGTTGTGAAACACACTTCCTTTTTTAGTTTGTGGGTGATTTGCATGTGTATGTTTCAGCAGGGGGTTTGTTTTTCTTTTTTTTTTCTTTGCACAAATTGAACAATATAAACATTAACTTGCGAAGCTTGGGTGGGAAGCGATACTTGCATGAATGAGTTGCACTTTTGAGTCTTAAACTGTGAAACCAGCAGAAAGAAAAGCTGTTCACAATGCAGAAATGTGAGAAGTGAGAACTTTCCAAATCAACACTTACATGACTTGTAATATGATATACATAAAATATTATACAAAAATCAACACTACATTCTTTAGTGTAAACATTTTTGATACATATGAAATGTTCAAGTTTTAAATTCCGTAAACTGGACAATTTCCTGTGTGCTCTGAAATAAAAGGTTTGAGCAAACACAAGCCAGTGGGTGGCTAATGGCACTTTATTTTTCCTGGATTTGCAACATTGATCAAAAAATGTCTGGAATATTTGGTTTGGAAGCTTTTGCCTGTAATCAAGATGTCAAAATCCTTTTCGAGAGTTGAAGCGCATCGAGAAGAGAAACTTAGAAAAAGTATCAAATTGTGCAAAATCACCTTTTTTATATTTCTTATTCTAAGCCTTCAGATTTTATTTGCCCATTTGCTCTGAAAGGCTAATGTGTAATTAGAAGGTCTCAGTGTAAAGGCAGAGTCACGTGTTGCGAGTGTGAGAAAAAAGCAGATCAAACTATTGTTCCAAACACAAACAGCTGCCAAAAATAGCCAGGCGTAATGCAGCAGTTCAGGTATTCCTTTGTGTTTCCAGTTTGAGATTTCTGTTTGCTTGTTTATTAATTCAGGTTATAGGAAAGTGTAATGATCTGAATCCACAGAGCAGAGATTTCTGATCTACTGGACAGTTTTCAGAAATCAGCGTGAATGAGAGGAATATGAAAACCTTCCCTGCATCAGAGAATGGAGTTAAAAAAATAAATACACAAAATTCCATTTTGTGTATCCAGGACGTTTTGTCAGCACGTTTTACTGCTATACACGCTGTACAATGGCTACTGGACAAGAAAAGTGTTTTGTTGTTGACTTACCATCCAGAAACCATTTGCTGCATTCTTGTTGGTTGTGCAGGAGGCTCTACTGGTCATGATCATGTTTCTGTGTATTTATTTTAAGGTTTTTCTGTGTTCAGTTTCTGTCCTGAGTCTCTGTTGTTTATGCGTCTTCCCCATTGATTGCTTCGCAGGTGTGTCTCATTCGTTGATTACCCTCCCTGTGTATTTAGTCCCACCTGTTGTCTTTGTCTCTTGTCGGATCCTCGATTCGTATGTCGTTTGTCAAGGTCTTCATACCAGAGCCTGTTCAGTTAACCATTCAGTAGAACTGTGAAGTCCTTAGTTGGTTAAACTATAGTAAGTCGTCATAGTAGAACTGTGAAGTCCTATGTGGGTGTCAGCTGTCGAAGCAGTTGTTTTCTGTTGCTACCAGGGTTAGCCTGTCTCCGCTCACCGTGCTGCTGACTGTTTACTGGACTGTCGAGCTTTATCATTAAATTCATCCTCTTCATCACAACCTGGGTCTCCTGCGTTCGATCTCACCACATCTCATCCACCATTCACGACGCTACTTCTGTTTTTCAAAGATTTATTAATGTTTTATTGAGAATCTGCAGCAGGGCTATTGTAGATACAAGGCATTTTCCGCCAAAAAACTCAGACATTTTTAGATTAATCTCAGACATTTTTTAATAAAAAAACAACATTTCTGAGCTCCAAAAGTCGAAGTTGGAAGAATTTTCATTTTTTTTGGTAGAAAATTTCTTAGATTAATCTAAACATTTCTGAGTGTTTTCTAGCAAACTTTCAACTTTTCAAATTGAAAAATTTCTGTGTTTTTTCTTGAAATTTGGCAGTTTAATCTGAAAACCTCTGAGTTTTTGGTGGAAATTTACTCCCCTCATTTTTTCCATCTATAAAGGCCCTATACATTTTACATTCTACATTTTATAGTATTTTATATATTTTTAGTTTTATTGGTAACTTGATCTGTGTTTATGTGTTTGCTGCAACTGCACAGTAATTTCAGCTGGGATGAATAAAGTACTTCTATTCTTTTCTATTCTATACACCATCATACTCATCCGTTTGCAGACTTTCTCAAATGCGAGTGTCAACGTTGAACTGGGGGTCGAGGCCAATAGCAGCTTATTGCTAAAGGAGATTAAAAAAAACTGATCAGACTAAAATCTCAAAATCTAAGAATGATTTTGTGCATCAACTGCATTGAACATGTTCTGTATAGATAATACAAGCAAGTGGAAAGGACAAAGTATAAGAGCTGAATGTGCAAGAACAAAACAACAAGAAGTCGGACAAGATGGTGAGTGTGAGCACAAGCTGCTAGACTGATGAAATTTCCATTATCTCCAGATGTAATGTTGTGAAAGTCACTGTTGCATGCCTTCATTAGCTCTGTACCAAAGGAAGGCTGCACATCATACACCAAGCAGCACATCATACTTTAACTGACTGAGCAGCACTTTGAGGGATCACCGTTTTATTTCTGTCTCTTTTTATTGAAAACTGCTGACTTGAACTTACTGTCCGATCAGGTTTGCCAAAACTAAAAGAATGGAGAGAGAAATTCTTGAACCTGGATGTTTCTCGTCTTTCCAACTGGGAGTGAAACAGCAGAGCTTTCTGTCCATATGTACTGGGAATGAAGCGGCAGCAGAGAATAAAATTAACTGCATTCCCTCTTTGAGAGATATCACCGGATAAAAGGAGCAGCTGGACGGTCCGACCTGATCAAACTCTTAACAGGTAGAATGCATGGCAGGAGCGTAACTGGAAGCTTTATTAAGAAAGCCAAAAGTGCAGCAGAGGGCAGTGAAAGTAATCATGTGCAAAAATCGATAATATTTCAGTGGTTCAGGCAAAGTCCCTCACTCCATTTCTGCTCCGACCAGAATACTTTGCCAGAAGGTTTTTCTCAAACCCGGCAGCAAACGCGTATCTTTAGCAAATCACCGCAGACTTAAAATAATTAACTGTCTAATGCAAATGTGAGGATGGTGTGAATGTTTATGAGGTTGTTTTTTGATGAACCGATGTTTCATTTTTTGTGTCTGGAGTTACTTTTTTCTTTAAAAAATAAATGTGAAAGAAAGAAAAACACTCAGCTGTAGAAGCAGCCATGTTGTGTTTGGAAGGGTTACCGGCTGAGAAAAGCAGAGATAAAGTCTGCAGCTCCGGTTTCAGGTCATAAAGAGAAGATTAATCTGGCAGTTTGTCCAGTAAGGAGGACTCTTATCTGAGAGTGTGGAGACGTAATAAACCAGGACCTTGCTCAGGAATTTAAAAGCTCTGATTGTTTGTATTCACAGCAGCCATGCATGTGAAAACAAAAACTGAAACTAGAAAAAGGCCTCTGGCAAGAAGCAATAAATAAATTACTGACATGATAAATTAAAATGAGCTCAATGATTTCAATTTGCATGATTTATCATTTTATCTCTCCCTAAACATTTTAGATGACAAAAGTCTTCAGTCTAATATTTTGGCCTCAACTTAGCCCTTTTTTGAAGGACAATTCTGTTTACAGGAACCCTGTAATTCATTGTATTTGTTATTTCTGTTCTTTTGTTTATTTATTTTTATATATTTGAAATGTCTTCCAGTTCTGGTCTTAAGTTTAATGATCTTTGATAAGCATTATATTACTTTAAAATGGTCTCAATAAAGCAACATTATCATTTATCACAATAACTTCTGGGACAAATTACCATTAAAAAAAAATTATCATCATGACAGGCCTAATTGGAAACAAATATTTTTTTTACATTTAGATTGAGCTAAACACAACAAAACTGTTTTTTTTTGTTTCAAATAACAATTTGACTTATTTACATTGAAGAATGCCATTTTTTTCAACAAAACAATTTTTCTGTTCACAAACATAAACTGACCAGCTTCAAAATGGTGAAATTTTATACGCCATCATCCAGATATTGATCACTGAACATTCTGTTTTTAAGATTTTCATTATTTCCTTCAAAAATCAAATATTCTGGCTCTAAAAAAATAATATTTTCCCTTTAAAAATGTAGCTGTTAGCTTTACCGTCTACAAAATACTATTACATGCAACATAAAACGTATGACTTTATGAGACAATGTAGAATAAACATAGTACAGCAGGATATGTTTAAATTTTAACAGTGGGATTGATGTGTTATGCTAAGTGTGTGAAACAGCAGCACAGTCTAAAGTTGACTGCCTAAACTACATTAGCGGTCATTTAGTTATACTACTGGTATGTTATTAGTATGTGTTTATAACCATTTAACTATTCCTCTGAGTTTTCGACCAGCAGCTCAGTTCATGCTGTTTTTTTTGGGTTTTGGTCACATTTTTCTGGGTTTTTGTTCGAATTACACTCCGTCTCTTGCAGCAGGAAATTCCTGGCCTTTCCGAATGTTCTCCCCATGAATGCATTGGTTCTCGCCAAGTAACCTAATTTCCTCCTGCATTGCAAAAATGTTCTATGTTGGGCTATTTGGTTGCTCCAAGTGTGTGTATGTGGTTGACTAACTACGTTGTTATAGGAAAAGCAGAAATTGTGTGTTGCCATCACTGAAAGATGTTAATCTGGGAGAAAACAACTTTAAACTTTTAATAAAATCTGAATAATTTTTGTGTTCATCATCAAGAGAGACAAAAGAAAACATTTGCAAGCAGAGACAGAATCAATAAAAGTTACTAATCATCTCATCTGTCTTATTTTCACTCACTAATTTAGTTTAATGCTTACATTCTATTGGAACAGTAAAAATAGGTTTCCATCTTTTTCTTATTTTGAGATATTACAACACATTTCATTGAGATTTTAGGTAATAGACCAACACATCCCATAAGTATCATTTAACTGTGAAGTGGAATGAAAATACCCATGTTTCAAATAAAAACATGAAATCAGAACATGCACATATATTCAACTGTCCTTTCCTTAGATGACCCAAAATAAAATTACAAAGTAAAACTAACTGCCCTCAGAGGTTATTAGATCTAATTAAAAGAATCATTAAGAGTTGAAACTTGCATTCATGCTGCACTGCGTCAAAATGATCCAAACTAACTGAAAAACCTGTTCACCTCCTGGCCTGTGGGGGCGCTACACCGAGCGCCACTGAAGAAAACAACATTAAAACTTCTAAAGAAGACAAGAAATGTAAACGAAAATGGACTGCTGTCAGATTTTAGCGGTTGTAGGATTGCTCTTATATCTTTGGTAAACAATCACAAGTGATTTCTCAAGCCAGCTCTCGACTTTCACGTTTGTTTTGTTTGTATTTACCCAGAATGCACCGGAATGTAGTCCACTTCCTGCTTCTGCAACGGCCTCCAGTCCACTTGGCCTCCACATATGCACTCAAACCTCTGCAAACTTTCTAGACAAATGAAGTAGAGTTTGATTAAAGTGGACTAAACAGGGCTGGTGTGAATGCAGCTGCAGTTCCCGCTTTTTTTCTCCATTTTTTTCTCCATTTTAAAATAAAAATATGTTCCTGACTTTAACTTTTCTGTTCTGCTGTCAACAAAGCATTTTTTCCCCTTCTGTAACCTTTTCTTCACCTACAAAGTACTTTGAAAGAAACAAATTAAAAGAAAGCTGCAAATTAAAAGCAACACAGAAAGCGCATGTCTTGATTTCTCATTTTACCCTTTCTACTTTTTCCCAATAGCTGCTGCAGCAACATTCAGCAATAAAAAAAACCTCTCATATGATTTATTCTAATTTAATTTACGTTACGCCTCTCCATCATTCTCCAGGGGAACCATCTGTTCCCTAATTTGTTTTCTCGTCTCCACTGTATAAGTGAAAAGCTACACAAAATGTGTTCAGCTTTGCTTTGTTGTCCTGAAGCCAGTTGCAGAAAGACTAAAGGTTACGACTCGCTCTCCAGCAGCTCCAGGGTTAAACGGCCAGGTGTTCAGGCTGCAAGCCTCTGGTAGACGGTGATTTGTCTTGAAAAAGCCTGTAAAATTTCTAACTGCGATCCTCTTTATGTTATGAAAAGAAAGAGTTGCACCTTTTCCGTCTGTCTGAGAGAATTAGCCCAACATGGGTAAATTGTTTCCATCTACTGGAGTATTGGTTTTCCCATGGCTCTGCTGCTGCATCACAGGAAAATGTAATTGTAGAGGACGTGTAATGGCTATCGGATTTTTTTTCTCTCTATATATTTTCAAAATCCAAATTATAGCATGTCTTTGGCATGCAGTAAACTCAACCTGGCATTGTCGTACACTCTGGGCATAAAATACAACACATGCGCTCCAGGGCTCCGATATGGAGAAATTTTACCTCAGTTTTTCTCTGAAGTGTTGATTCTGTCCAGCTGGATCTTTTACTGGAGCATTTTTTTTCTTTTCTCAAGTGAAATTGTGCAGACAACCTGGAAGCAGCCAAAAATAAAAACAACATACGTGTATTTAAAGAGGGGTTATTAGTCGACACCATGTACTATGCATGTCGCAAACAAGAATAAATTATTCTACTTAAACTTTATTCTATTTAGATTATTTACAACTAACAGCCAGTGCAGATCAGAGGTTTTATTTTGTAGTACTGACCCTTTGCAACTACGTCACCTTTGAGGCGCCTTGATGGACGTCTGAAATGAGGGACGGGGTTTTGAACAGAGCGACTTAAATTGCTTTCCCAAAGTTGTTTTTGCCAGTTTATTCATGGCTTCTTCTTGTTGGAGTCGAGCTAATTTGTCTGTGAACGTAACTCACCTGGTTGGGTTCACAGGCGGCCATATTTACAACAGTTGGAAACAGTTAGCTTAGAAACCGACCCGAACCTCCACCTCCTGACGTGTTAATCAAATTACCAACTTTACCTGAATTCACTCCACATGATTTATGTCACTGTGTCATAAAAAGCAGGAGATACTTACATCGGACGAGATGCTAACCAGTTTATTCCTTACATGCTAGGCTACGTAACCATGGATACGGCATTGTCTCCATGGTTACCAACTTTTTTTTCTTGATATTTTTCTAATCCAGTGGTTCTTAATAATTAGTTGTGGTAACACAACTAATTATATTGGTTGTGTTACCCCCCCACGCCACTAGAGGCAGTACCAACTCTGAAAAGATGCGACTAAAGAGCAGATTTAGACTATAGAATTTGGTAAAAATGGTGAGTTTTGCTGAACTAATTAAAGACACAAGTTCAAATCCATGCTTAGAGTGAAGCTCCTCCAATCAGGGCTCCTCCTCGGCTCTGATTGGCTAAGCAATGTAACGTGATCCTCTGATTGGCTAAGCAATGTAACGTGATCCTCTGATTGGCTAAGCAATGTAACCTGATCCTCTGATTGGCTAAGCAATGTAACGTGATCCTCTGCAGCAAGTGATGGCAAACCGGGGCGTCATCACGACTTTACACAAGTGAGTCTTTACCTCCGTGGCAGAGGCTCCGCCGAACCCCTGAGACCGACTCACCGAACCCCTGGGGTTCATAAAACCCAGTTTAAGAACCACTGGTATCATCATATATAGTCATACAGTATATGAACGTTAATCTTCTTACCTTGTAGAAAATGTTTCGCTGCAAATCTGCGATTACACTGAAAGCTACTATCATATTTTTCCTCACTAAATGTCGTAAAATAAAAGTGAAATCCGTCATGGCGGAGTGGGCGGAGCTCTGAAAAGCGTGACGTCACGTTTAAAGGATCCTTAGCGCCTGTAGTTCAACCTGCTGCACTTTTGATTTCTGATGGCTTAGTTTACCACCAGCTCTGATGGCTGCTGCTACTCTAACGCCTGCTTTGGGTCATTAAGTCGTATCTCGTTCATTTATGTCATTTTCCTTGACTCAGAGTTTTTCAAAGTGGGGACCAGTGAAGGAGGAGAACCTTGCTGCATCTCTGTTTGTTGCAATGTACTACATACATCTGGCATTTGGCAACAATCACCCTCCCCAGTATTTATCCGCCCCAGGTTCCCTTACTCCTTGTCTGATCCTCCTGCTTCATCCTGTTTACTGACCATATCCTGTGAATTTCCTTCTCCTTTCTCCTGCTTGGGTTTTGTGTAGCTTACGTCAGAATTTAGATTTAAGAGGCAGAGTTCGTGTACGGACATGAAACGTGTTATAAAGAAAGTAAATGAATAATGTTCTTGACTCTTTCAATAAGCAGTGCCCTCACACGGCCTCCGTCAGAGCGGCGCAGTGAACAGTGGTAAACCGAGTTTTGCCAGCGCTGTGGAAACAGTAGAAGCCGGTAAATGAGGATGTTGTAGCGAGTTGACATGTCCTGGATAAATAAACACCTGAGACAAATTCAGAGAGATGTTCAGCGAGGTTACGCTGCACCTCTCAGGAAAATGAGAAACAGCTTCTGGGACAGAATGTGTCCAACAGAAGGCCAATCTCCTGGATTAATTTCAAATGTCTGTGAAGGGTTGAAAGTTTGCTTCTGGTTTGTAAAATAAGTATTTACCCTCTTATGCTTTCTTCACTTTGTTTTTCCTCAGTTGGATCATCAAAAAAATAAGTTTTTGCAAAAATCTAGTTTCAAAAGATTACTTAATTTATTAAGAGAAAAAATGGGTCTTTTAAATTTCTATGAAAGAATTTTGATCTGCTCCTTTTTACAGAAATCTTTTTTTTTTTTTACTTAATCCCATTGGTTTGTTCTCAAGCATCTTGTTCAAGATCTTGCTTCAGTCTAAGTCATATTTAAGTCTGGACATTTAGCACAATCTTCTTAACTATTTAGAGATTGATTGGTGAGCTGCAGAAGTTTTAGTTCTTTGATTTGGGTCACCACGTCAAAAAACAGTCCAAGAGCTTTTAAAAAATATTCTGACATCTTTTAGCAATAAATAAAAGTTTTTTGGTGTCTGGAAAATAAGCCGTTTCAAAAACCTTCTGAATCTAAATCAGCAGGCACTTCTTGTTACCTAGCAACCCAGAAGAAGTCCAGCCCGTTACCTAGCAACCCCAACAGAGTTCTGCCAGTTAGATTTGACCTCCAACTCCTTCATTGTTGTTTCACTTATTTAAATACATGTATGAAAAATCTATTTTTTTTAATATAAGGAAGATGTTTTCAAATATTTATTCAAAACAGTTTTTTAGTATTTGTATACTACCTTTGATGTTAAAATGTGTTTAAAACACCAAAATGTAGAAGAAAAACTAAATTGTAATCTGGAATGTTGCTTTACTTTTTACTGTCCATGAACTGGATGTGGTTTAAAACTCACTGACTGCAACATCAAGTTAGACTTTGTTGAGCAAGTTCACTTTATAATTTACATGTAAAAAGAGAATGATTAGATTTTTTCAGGTTTTTTTCCGGGTGATCGATGAGCAAACCTTTCTGCTGTCACCTCCTGTTTTTGAGAGAAGAGGTTAGCGTGACATATGTGTGTCTCTGCTTTATTCCTCTGAGAACTGAAATAATTTATCCGCTTTTTGATTGCATATTTGTCGAATAAAACAAGAATTTAACTAATTTCTCAGTCCGCTGATGAGAAAGTGTGAACCTGGTGGAATTGGAGCAAAAGCAACAGAGTTTAAACACATTATCTGTGCTTTTTGTGATAATGGAGGAAACTCAGTCAGGTCTGAAAGTGCTGTCACGTTTCTCTGGTTACATGTTTGCAGATATTGAACATTTGTCAGTGCTCCTTCAGATAAGGCTTCAGGGAAATGTTGTGTTCATCACCACACCAGAGGGCAAAACAAGATGGTTTTGTGCTGTTGCTTTGTGACTGATAAATTTTAACCTTCTCTAAATCCTCCTATTTTATTCAACACCGTGGTTTGCATCAGTCTGAACGAACAAGCAGGGCTCCATTTCTCAGCCAAGCTTTTGAAAGTGGAACTATGATGCAAAGTTCACATTTTACACATTTTCATGCTTCCTTCTGTGTTTCTACTACTTCCTTTAAAAAAAAAGCCTGTTTTTCTAAGTAAATTTTTTGGTGCCATTTCAAGAATCTCTCGAATGTAGTGACACAAATCAGAAGCCCCATCACCTAGCAACCCCAGCGAAGCCCGTTACCTAGCAACCCCGATCAGCTAGTTTTACTGCTGCATTCGTTGTACAATGGCTGCTGGAAAAGACAAGTGTTTTGCTGTTAACTTACCATCCAGAAACTCCTTTTTGCATTCTTGGTGGTTGTGCAGGAGGCACCACTTCTGCTTTTCAAAGGTATACGGCTGGATAATTTCACATCTGTTTGCAGCTAAGTTCTTGTGCGAGTGCCAGCAGCAGTTCATTTGGACTTAAAGTGACAAGAGCCCATAAAACAGCTAATTCTGAAAGGAGATCAAAATAGACAGAAGTGACCTGACTAAAATCTCATTTCTAAAGAATGGTTTTGTTAAAAAAAAATGTAATTAACATGTTTTGTATAGACCATAAACCAATCCTAACCTGTTGAAGGAAGCAATAATAGATGATCATGCAGAACCGGCTCCTCTACTTTCTGTTTCATCGCTCTGCTGGACTCTTCCCCATCGCCACAACCGTCTGTAATGAGAGAAAATCTGAACAGCCAGAATTTTGAGGTCAACCTGTCAGACTTTTCTTATAATTTTAAATAAGTGCAGTCACTTTTTTTATCTGCACATTATCACCACAGTAGTCAAAAAGCGAGCATTGAGTGCTTGACCACAGAGACGGCCATCCAACTGGAAAAGAAGCGCACATTTTATCTGGACACTGCGTGGAACCACTGAATGAGATGTATTTTAGTCTGTCTCCAGGATGTAATTGTACTTTTAGGGGTTATTTCCATGATTGCTGTGGACAAAATTATGAAAAAAATAAGAGAAAAATATTTCCACTAACATTACAATGTTCTTCTCCACTTATAAATCCCTTTTTCTGTAATTATTGGCTCCCAGTCGTCAGAAACATTACTTTGGGAAACTGTCTTCTAAATTACATTTCTGGTTATTCTAACTTGTTTATCTTTATTAACATTATAATGGCTACTTCTCCTGGGGTCTACGAAAACACATTTATTAAACAAAAACAGTTACTCACACTTAATAAAACACTAATAACATAAATTAATCATTACACTTTAGCAGGGTATTCAATGACATTTTGGAGTTATCTACATAAGTTAAGCCAATTTAAACAGCAAAAAAACAAAATATTACTCAGTAAGACGAAACTAACTTACAAATAACTTTTCAGCAGGAGTTTGTTTTAAGTTAGAAAAAATTCCTTAATATTGTTTAAAAGTACTAGTTCCACTGGTAGGTTATTCACTCATACCATGGAAAACTGTAACGTCAGAAGGCAGAAGGCCCCTTACTTAGCTTAGCCCGTTACCTAGCAACCTCAGCGAAGCGCAGCCCGTCACCTAGCAACCCAGGCTTAGCTCCAGAACAGAAGAAGGATATCAATGTTATAACTGAAATATCCTTTGAGTGAAAATGGTACTTTTAAAAATCAATATTATGGAATTTTTGCTTAAAACAAACAGAAACTTCTTGCTGAAAAGATACTTGAAAATGAGTTTTATCTTTGTTTTTTTTTCGCAGCTTAGCCTTGATATGCACTTATGCATCAACTGTGTACCCACTTACTCCTCCGAGGGTTGCCAAGTATTGGCGTCTGTCTGTTACACTTTTAAAGATTTCAAATGCAATTTGCCTTTATTGAAGTTCTTTCACCATTCTCAAGCTTTTTGCTGCTGTAAAATTCAATAATTTATAAGTATTTGCGGACAACTTCAGTAATTGAATCCTTATTTCGCCATGCAAAGACCAACACAGGGACTTTCCTCATTGTATCTGCAAGGTTTCTAAGCTTTATTTCTTAAAATTAGGATGTAGCACATAAAGTTGTGTTCAAGAATGACCGGACAAGGTGGTTTCAGAATAAATAGATGTCAGTTTGGTGGTTGTTTGGGTTATGAGTTAGGTGGGCAGTGGTCCTCTCAGGTTTTCCACTGGTGAATAACCAGTCTGAAAATGTGCTTGCGGGGCAAACACATGGAAAATGTTTCTACCAGAGGAGAGAACCATCATATTCAGGCATCACAGGCTCTTTAAATTATTGAGTCAGCTCTGTTTGTGCTTGTTCTTTCTTGGTGTGACCTTTCACCTACATGCACTGTCACACAATGTGACGTTTCTAAGCACCTGAATTTGAACAGTCGTCTTCTGTACTATTAACCTCACTTATTTTTTAACTTTAAGACATTGTTTTAAGTAAATGATTATTAATATTGATGAAAAAGTACTTGTTCCACTGGCATACAAGATATTTTCTCCATGTTAAAGTAAAATAATCTCCCAGTGGAACTATTACTTTTTCATCAATATTAAGAAAATATGGACTCTAAAAGTTACTTATAAATTAGTTTTGTCTCAGTTCAAGTATACAGAGATACTTGCACTAGAAACTAAACCAAAAATATTTTATAAAATATGTTTTTGGAGTGTTTGGTCTCAACTAGCTTCTTTGTTGAAGGACAGTTTCGCTTAAAGAGACTTCAGTATGCATTTAATTTGTTGTTTCAGTTGTTTTGCTAACTTATTTTGGCTATTTAAAATGTCTTCCAGTTCCAGTTAGTTAAATATTTTGAGATTTGAGGTCTACTTGCATCATCATGTTATTACCATTATATAACTTGAGAATGGTCTTAAACAACAATATTATATTGTATCGGTGTATGTGGAGGTGCTCGTTTTAAAACAATTAATTACAGTTTTAGTTCTCAAACTGTAAATGAAAGGACAAAACAAAAATGGTTTAAATCAAAACTGGTTTTATTGTCGCTGTAGTAGAACAAGAGCACAGCTAGTAGCTACTGCCGAGGTTATTAGTTAACCAAAACTGAAATTGAGAAAATGTTTCATTAACTAAAATAAATAAAAGCTGTAAGTAATGGAGGAAAATTATAACTAAATTGAGCTAAGTCATTCGTTTATAAAACTAACTAAAACATATTAAAATTATAGACATATTTTCTGTATTTATGTTCATTAACCTATTTAATTACCTTTTTGACCTGATATGAATTTTTTTTCTACATTAGTCTCCAAAATGGCGACAGTAAAAGTTGGGAGAAATCACCAGAGTCAGCTGATTGTTCAACAATAATTGCATTGTTTTTTTTTAAATTATATATTCAATGCTAAATCAATACCCAATGGCTATGCTTACATAGCCATCTTTATCAATTCAGAACCTAAACATTAACCAAAGTATGAATAAAATAAAGCTATAACTAAAAGTAATAAAAACCGAGGTTACAAATAAAAACAAATAAAAATTAGCAAACAAATTCTTAAACACTTATAAAAAGTCACAATGAAATAAAACTAAACTATAATAAACACCAAACACTGTTATAACCTTGGCTGCTACGGGAAGTAAAACAATCACATTTAATTTGGAAAAACGGATTAATTTTTACCCTGAGTTTCTATGGCTGCGTTCACACTGCAGCCTGAAGTGACCCAATTCCGATTTTGTTGACATAATGCGACCTGTATCTGATCTTTTCATGGCGGTGTGAACAGCTCAGGTTGGATTCTTTTTAGAATGTGACTCATATCCGATACGGATCCGATTCAAATGCGACCATAACATCCAGGTCTCATTCATCCGAACTGAACGTCACTGATTCTCAACAAATCTCACTATTCTGTGTCCTGAAACGCGCAAGTGGGAAGAAAATCAACAACCATGACAAGTCTGTCATATGATAATTAATATGTTTCTCCGGTTAGACAACAACTTCAAATATGTAAGCTAAGCTCCACCGTTAGCCTCCATGTTTACTTCCTCAAACACTGA
>CAEGAF010198897.1:0-20420 GCA_903067075.1 Micropoecilia bifurca | reverse complement strand
AGAGCCAATGATCGGCCGATCCCGATCATCCCCGATTTCACGAAAATCGGCCGATTATGATCGGTGACCGATCGATCGGCACACCTCTAGGAGAAATGTTTTACAAAAATCTGAAATTATATTCAATTTAATAATGAAGAGGCAGGTTCACAAATACGTTCATAAAAATGTCTATACTCCAGCTTTTAGTTTATGTATTATCATCAGTCAATTTAATCGATGAACTCTCACCTTACCCAAACATTTATAACTTTAGTGTCCATGTTAGCGACAGGATTTGAATCGTTACAGCCCAATTTCAGAGTGACAAAGAAAGCTAAAACAGAAAACTGTAAGGGGGCAAACACTTCAACATCACTGTAGTTATTGCAAACATACAACCACATTACCTAAAAAGGAAAAGACACCTTCTATTTTGCAGCCCGACTGTTTTAGAACGGTAAGAATGAAAAGTACAGAACAAATCAAACTTCTGTGTGAAACCAGAAATCAAAACATGAAGTCAAATGATGATGATGCTTTCAGCCAAGCAGAACAGCAGAATGTTAACAGCTGCTTGGGTGATTTTTTTATGCTAAAGGTGCATCGAGTTGTAAAACACTGTTGTAATAAGCACCATGACGGTCACTTCCAGTAAATATTTGACATTTCTTTGCTGTTGTTTGCTGTCTAACTACTTTAGAATCAATGTCTCTGTTAGGCCTTGCAAGATTATTGCCATTGTGAGCCATTATTGGCTGAACTGCCAATGCACATCCTCAGGAACTGAGAACAGGAAACCTGAAGCAGACTGAGGAAGAGCCTAGACATAGCTGCAATTATGCAACAACTATTTATTGGTCAGGTTCTACTGTATTTTACTGCTCTTTCGTCAACGTATGCAAACCATACATCCACATGAGTTCCTCATACTTACATAGACAGAGAGTTACGTATACTTTAAAAAATGTCTTTGCAACCATTCTGGGTGTTGTCAACATTGAATTACAGGAACATCCCTACAGAGTTATTATACATTCAGTTCCCCAAATAGAACAATACAATAGTCAAATCCTGCACGTTTTAGCCACAAAGGCACATGCTCATTCAGGATGATGCAGTGCATCATATGAAGAAGTCACATTCATGCCAAGATACATTTACCTTGGTTTCACGTTAAAGGGGTGACAATATCAGTTTTCAAAGCACATTATGTCACAATCAAGTAAATGTTATCTTCAGTTGTATAAATGAAGCATGAATTTGACTTGGCAACTTGATGCTGTTAAAGTGAATCTGCAGTGATCGGGACTGACGCATCATAAGTGAGCATCAGCATCTGCATTCCCATTGACCATAAAATTGCAGATATTTGAATTATGAAAATAGATTTGCTTAAAGGAAACATGGCAATTTTGAATAAATAAAAAAATAAATAAAAACCGGAAGTCTTTTGATAATTTTTTTTTGCCTTAGCATGACTGCATTGAAATTAACATAGTTCACAAAACTGCTGTGGAAACACTTTAATGTCCATCACATGAGTAACGTGATCAACAACCAGCTGCTGGCAGACCAACAAAAAGACAGGAAGTGCTAAGACGATGATGATGATGATGACGCAGCATGTTTTTTTTTATGATGTCACATGAACAAACTTATTCCCTTGGGATTGTTGACATTAGGGGAATATCGACAATGTTTTGCACACATTTGTAATGGAAATGCAGCTGCAGATAAATTGTCTATAGAATTGAGTATAGAAAAAAAAACTAAATTAAAACAAGTCCTTTTGTGTTGACAATATTGCAAACTGATATTTTGATGGCAATTTGATATTCTGCTCTACAGGACAATCAAAAATACACGTGAACCATCGCTATTGATATTTCTAAACTCCCCTGCAGTTAATTTGCATCTGAAGCACCAAAGTCAAGCATAGCTCACTCAGTATTATTAATAGTTGACCCACCTTTGGTATTTGTGCTAATGTGTCTTTTGTAAAACTGAATCAAATGTCATGGATGCAAAAATAAATAAATAAATAAAAATAGAAGAGAGTTGTGATTAAAATAATCATCCATTTCTATGCATATTGCTTAAGAATATATATTGCGGTTTACTAACTAGCAGTAAAAAGATTATGCTGCAGTTTGCACGGGGAAGTATGGATATCTGTGTTAATAAGAAAGTAAATGTAGTACAGACCTAATGAGATTTCAATATAATTGGCAGCACCCCTGGGCATCACCAAGACTCCCCATTTAAGGAGGACTGAAAATAATGACCTTGAAATTAAAAGAGAAATTATACATCTAAAAAGTAAAGATAGAGAAAAAGGCAGCCTTATGTTAGCAGTGCCATTTAGTTAAAACACTTTATGCCTCAGTTGGAAACCCAACTGAGGCATAAATCTTATCTAATCTTATCTAAAGATTAGATAAGAATTTTATTTTCTACAGAGGTAATCCAAAGCTGGCATTTAGCCTTATATCAAACATTATTCAACCTAAAGAATTAGGTTGAATAATAAAATATTATTCCACTGACAAAATGCTTCATAAGTCAGACTGTTGATCTAACTAAAAAAGTTCTTTAAAATATAAAGTACTTGAGTGTGAGCTGGATTAGAAAGAGCATTTCTGAAAAGCCCTTTGTCAAGGTCCCATCAGTGTATACAGGTTCCAGTTCAGTGCCAACATTTAAAGTTGACCAAAACAAAGAACGTGTGCTTTCAGAAACTAATACTAATAAATTTAATCTCACATACTCCGATTTCTACTTTTTCCAAACCGGCCACAAATAGTTAGTCAATCTTTTAATAAAACTATATTTTTTGAAGCTTTGACCTGCTCCAGGTTAACAAACAAGTCAAGAAAGTGCAATTTTAGCATCTGGATGATTCACAAAATAAAATGTATCCGGGAGACAGAAATGTCTTGCTCTGGACAGATCCTTCCCTTTAGCATTTTTTAAATGCTAATTTTGTCCCCTACCATTTCCATTTTCCATCAAACAAATCATTTCATCCACAACATCCTATTACTGACTGTGTATTTCTTTGCCAAAACAAAATAGTGGTACAAAACTATATAAAGACTTAGTAAAAATAAAATGATGCAGCAACAAAAAGACCTGCACCCTGGAAATCCCAAACCACGTGGAAGTTACTTCATATTATCAAATTGCTTGATAGTATGAAGTATTATGAGAAATAAGTTTATACCCAAGTATCTAAACTGACTGAACAAAAAAAAACATTACATGTAATGTAATGTACTTGTACTATAAAATGAGATTTCATAGAAGGGTGACGACCAAGAGCTGACAAAAATTGTTTTGTTTTCCACAAAGCTAATTTTAACAAAAGCAACAACTGATGCACAGCAGCTATTTACACATTTGGGAGGAGTGTAAAAGAGTTCATGATGTCAAGTAACATGCAAAAAGAGTCACACAATCTACAAACTATTCATCAAAGGTTTCAGACAGAAAAACCATAAAAATAGTCTGTCAACTTAAATTTTTCTTGTTCCTCTATATGCAGTCTTCACTGGTTGTTGTTTCTCAATAACCGAGTAACTTCTAACAGTAACTGGCTTCATTTCATGCCAAACCGATACTAGGCAAAGTAGACTCAAGATGCTCGCTAAGCGTGATTATATTTCTGTCTCAACAGTGTCACTATAGAGATGACACACACGTCCCTAAACAGAAACCTCGCAAAATGACTCATGAAATTATAGGAACTTATATTCTTGGATTTGTAAAATTAATAAATAAATAAAAAGTCGAATTAGATAAAGTTTATTTTCCAATCTTTGAAATGCGCAAAAGAGAACTCGATCCCGTTTTACACCACACATTACAAGCCAAGTCAGATGTTTTCACAATGTGACTTCAAATTTCATCTAATCAGAGAGCCTTAAGTTTTCTTCTTTTGCTAAGTTGCAGTAACATAGCAAAACAGTGTTGATGTATAACCATTAATCTTGCTTATAGATTTAGTACCTTCTGCTTACTGTAGCCCCGTTTAAAGGCTGAACTGTGAAAAAAACAGGTTAGCTAACTAATGTCAGTGTCGTTAAGACTCATTATGAAGTAGTCCCCAATGCTTAGAAGAGAAAAACTCGACAAATGCGGGTTAACTCACCAGGTTTCCGCCGTTGTTTATCTCCAAAAAGTCTTCTAAAATGGCGGGGGGTAAAATTAATCCATAAGTCTCTCCGCTGCCGTCTGTTGCCCTTTTTTGTGTCTCCCTGCTCCCCTCTGCTCGCCTGCCATCGATATCTGCTGGGTAACGTCTGCACACTAACTTTCAGTTGTTTCAAAGGAAACGGCCGCGCGCGAATGGGAGGAGCACATAGACACGCGCGTGCGCGCTGCAGCTAACATGTTTACGGCCTCGGGAAGCAACTGAAATGTAATCCTGTTGTCCAGGTACAGTCACTCAAAGTCAACTGACCGCCACCGCAGTGGAGATTGGGTGGCCCACGGTTAAAGCTAACAACTGAATGAGCAGAAGTGTTCTAAAACGGGTCAAAATTATTTTCAAACAATAACATAAATTCTGGAAGCACCTTTTGTATAATCACTAGCGTCAGAGTAAGTGGGATTCGCTGCTTATTTCAGTAGTCTGTTAGATTCATGAAGTGTTTGACATCTATTTTTAAGCCATGACTTCCACCTCTTACATTCTTGCAAGCGTCACCAGGAGACCGAAATTGTGTAAGCTAAGTAGCTAGTCCTGATGTCTTGGAGAATAAATATGTCAAAAACAAACTCTTGGAAGTGTCTCTAATGCAGTGTGTGATCTTATTTCTCAGGATAAATTCAGTCACAATATGGAGGAAATCCCTTTAGCCTTTTGTGTTTGGGATTTTGTTGTTTATATATATTATGATTCATATATCATATCTGACCACAAGTGAAGGACAGAAAGCAGACAGAGCAGTAATCTAGTGCTTTGCATACCTGTTTAGCTTTTTCCTCCTCATGACAGGCAGAAGTAGTTCCCACATTACTCTCTCAATTGATCTGCTCCCTCCTGCCATCTTTATACAAGATACCAACTCACTTGAACTGATATGCTTAAGGTTAGCTGAAACAGTTTGCTATGAATTGCTCTACATTCTCAAAAACTCATTTTAGAGTGATTCTAGTTTAACACAAAACCTCACTATTTAGATGTGATGCCCTTATTTAAACAGCAAACAATTAGAGTATGATTCAGAGCAGAATTTTGACTTATAGGATGGATATCAATGAAAGCTTCTGAACTTCCAGGTTGATGGGTCTAAAACGCTTCTCCCAAATGTGTAAGGCAGAGCACAGAGTACTGGCAGCAGCTGCAGGACAATATCACCTTCTGTATCAAACAGAAGCTAATGTTAAAATGTTACAGTAAATAAAAAGCATAAAAACAGTTTAGAAAACATTTCTTGAGACTCAATACCTTGAGTCTACCTTGAGCAAATTCATGTTCTTGGCCATATAGAAGATCTTCATTGACAACAAAGAGTAGCTGAGAACTGCTCCAGTACAGGGCAGGTTGTAGGTAAATGCTTGAAAGACACCATAAAAAACCCCAGCAAAGACAGCAAATACTTTATTTCCCAACCTCGCATCCTCTTTAGCTGTGTTATCGTTCAGAAATGCACTGCAAGACTTGCTGAGGTGGGGCAGGTTTCCTCCACCTCTCTTCCTAACATGATGCCTCCTCATCCTGACTCATACTGATGAACCACAGAGCTCTGTTAAGTTGAAAGCTCATCTTCTGAAGATGGGATATTTTTCCTCCAACAGGTTCCAGAGGAATCATCTCAAACCAGATGTTGGACTGGATTTTATTTCACTGTCATTTGTGAATGTTAGCTTCTCATTTTCAACAGTGGAGCTATAAAGGTTGAAAAAGTTTATCATTAAGTCTAATCAACATCAATATTTCCACTAAATAAGAGACAAAAAAAGTTTGAGAAAAAGCAAGATGCCAGAGAGCACCAAACTATTTTTTTTAATACTAGACAATTAATTTAATTTCACTTAATTATCGCGGTAGAAGCCATTTGTTTGTTAAATACTTAATGGAACATATTTACCGTGCTGTGAATGACGTATAGTCACAGACCAACGAGACAATTAGTCTCAAGTTTATTGAACATTCAAAAACTACAGCGGCTGTGATGCGCCACAGCAAAGGTAAACAAAGGTAAAACAACCGAACAGGTGATCAACTCTAAACAGCTCCCAACGTTTTACTCTCTGACTCCCTTTCTCGTTTAAGCACACCCGTTGCCATGGCAACCGCCAGGAACTGAGCTCCTCGAGCCGATCACGGACTACGTTAAAGACATAACCTTCAGTCCGATCATGTTTTCAGGTTTGATATTTATTTTTGCATTATTAATAAGCGATTCCCTGAACACAGCAGTGGTTGATTAGTTCATTTTAAACTCCTGCTCTGCTAGTTTTGATAATGGAACCGAAACGCACAGAATTCCGCAACACCTTGTTGAAACAATAATCACTGAGATTATTATTGTTGTTAGGTCATTCATTTGAACACGTTTAGTTGATGTTTTATTTTTATTTTTTGTTTTTTGCTGTTGTTCTGTAATAAAGTTACAAACATTTTGATAAGGAGTCAGAGGATGTGACCTGCTGCTCTCAGTTTCCTGACTGCGTTCAGTTTGTCACCTAATGTCGAGATCAAGTCAAAACCTTCCGCGATCGATCGATGTGTTGCAGCTGCTTTAGTAAAGCACAAACAGTTCAGAAACAATATGACGTGGGAAAAAAGTTATTTATTAACTGATTAAATCATGTTTTAGATTGTTCTTGAAAAACTAATCACTCACGGCTGATGCACTCATGGCTACACAGTAAACCCATTGATTTTTATTTTATCTTTTTTTACAGCAGACAGTCTCTCCCCTCTCTTGGAGGTACTGCGTGTCCCCACTAAATCTTTTAGGGGTACGTGGTACCCGACCGTACCACGTACCCCTAAGCATTCCAAGGAAAATTGACAATGGGAGTAAAATGCGATGTGATCATGGCTCTGTGGGTACAGTTTGAATATAAGTCAAAAAGCAACAGAAAGAGTTATAGAAGTGGAAGAAGTACCAGGGTAAATTAAAAAACAGTGAGATTACATGAAAAAACAAGATGAAGACATTAACAGATTCACCATTTGCAATTTTGATTCTCTTGGTTTTGGTTTCATGCATGTGATGCCCAAATAGTGTCACCAGAACAGAGAGGAGGATGCCAAACCGGGTCAACGATTGTAAGGTGACCACAGCTGCAGGTGTGAAGACCTTCAAAGACGGCCAGAACTCAGGTGTCGGCTTCGTTTGTCCCAGGCGGCGTATCAGGTGGCCCTGAAGCCGTTGTTATCGATGTGTGTATGCAATTGCTCAAGACTGTTCTCAGAGCAAAAAGTGGCACTCAGAGAAGCTGCTGCTGCTGCCCAGCTGCTCCTATACTGGGTTCAATCGTTCCATTCTTGAGATAAATTAAAGAAAACTTATAGAATCGCTTGCAAGGGATTTGTTTTGTTTTACCATATTCAGCTTATTTTAACTAGGTTTTGTGGCAAAATAATAACCCCAACCCCTAAATGAAATCCAACTACTTGTGTTCAGGGCCTGCACTACTCTGCCAAGGGAGTGAAACAGGCTCATTTTAGTGTAGAAATCACATTATGACTCTTTCTCTAAAAGTTTAACTATTTTTTGAGGGAACATTTCTGAGTGTTTGGCTGACCACTAACCTGATTTTACAACCAAGGAAAGGGAAAGAAGGCGCTGGGGAGTACTCATGCCCCAACCCTCCCCTCCCAAATGCCGCCCTGGGCGATTGCCCATGCCGCTTATACCAGAAACCGCCATTGGCTGTGTGTGTTGAAAAACAAACATTGTACATTGTCAAGACAGTTTTCAGCATTCCCATTGAGAATACTTTAATGTCAAGATGCTCATAGTAAGCATCTTATAGCAAACAGCCACGGCTGTCCTGAAGCACTCGCTTACACAAAGGCAGGAACACACGTTGCCACACACCCACAGCTTCCAGTAACACATCCACATCGACTGAGAAAGAGGAAACTACATCAGATGAGTTAAGGCAACATGAAAGCGAATGTGGTGTAACTCTTTATTCCACTTCAACGGTCCAGTGATCCCACAGCACATGTTATCAGCAACCTGGACTCCACTTCAAGGTTAGGCTGAAGCAATATGTTTCCATCTGATTCATGCTGTTACAGTCTTTCAGAATAAGCTCAAGCCTTGCAGTTCTCAAAAACTGAGACAGGATGTCTTCTTCCTCTGTCTTAAGAGACTGTGTTCATATCAATCTGTTTGTTAATGGTATAATAAATCCATTAGTTCAAGGGAAAAGAGCCAGACACTGCTGTGGAAGAGCATAAAAAATTCAAAAGCAAGTTTTCTTGAGGACATTAAGGAGGAGAAAATGCAACAATTCAAGTCAACCAAAGCCAGAAATCTACAGAGGACCTCACAATTTGTAATTTCAGTTGCGAACGGTGCAAAAATCTTCAGTCATCTTTTTATGTTGCTTTCAGGGAGCTTCTTGTTGTTTTTTTAAGAAGACTTAATCAGTAGATCTTCAGGCTTTTTGTTTTCTTCATATTTTTTCTTTTGTTATGGGCAGATTTTTAAACATTTTTTTGTTTTGTTTGCCATTCTCAGAGAAATGTCTTCCCCCAGGAAACAAGTGCTACTTTTATTTTTTGATGGGGCAGAGAAATTGGCCCAACTCAATGGTAAGATGAATGTAGCTCAAGACAAGGCAAATCCTGGTAAAATACCAGAAGGAGAAAATCTACAAAAGTTAAGTTTTACCTTCCATTAAGACAACAAACCATAAAGTAGGGTTTAGATCAAATCATGGGATCAGATCATGGGTTAGAATGGCTGAATCGTATCTCAGTAACCTATAGCTGCTTGTTGATCTATTTGCCTTTAGCCCGTTAGCCTTGCTTTTGTATGTGTGTGAGTTTGTGTGTGTGTGTGTGTTTGCACCAAATAACCTCATCTTTTCAAAGCAAAATTTTTGTGACAATGTGCAATTACAACGTAAAATGTTGAATTTACATGTCTGACGGCAAGCACGAATGGAAAGATACACCACACCCACGGTTCTGTGTTTTAGAAAAGATTGAGCTCATTTCCTGAGAATGACATATAGTTGTTGAACGATCAAATGAGGCTTTTTATAAGCTTCTGATGCAGATTGGGTCGAACTGTGGTTAGAAGAATTGAGGTGATGGTAAATGCTATTGAAAACAAGAGCTAATAACAATAATAATAATAAATTTTAAAAAACAGATGTCCAGGGACATGTCCAGGGTGTACCCCCGATACTTTTTCCTCATAGCACCACATGGGCTTCAGCTGCTTGTCAGTGTTTCTGTTTGCCCAAGCTTAACTTTAGCCTGTCAGTAGCAGAGCTGTCGGTTACCCAAGAAGATGGTTTCCTTTACGATCTTTATCATTCTTGTTTTTGTCATGCCTCCTCGTCTACAGCCTTTTCAACTTTCGCTGCATGGCTGTCTTTTCATAATCTCTGTTTGAACTTTGACCTGAAAAAACATAGTATCTTAACATTGTTCATCTTCATCATCAGCGTTGTTTATCAAGGCCCTTTTCAAATATGGTGCCACTTCCTTTATTTCGAAACCAATAAAAATTTGTGTCACTTTCTTCAATCTGGTCTGTTTCAATCTAAAATAAAAGCTCATTGTAAAAGTTCACTGAAAAACACAAAACCAGAACATTTTTCTAGTGAAAATATCTTAGTAGACTTAAAATGAGACAAAACTAACTTACAGGCAACTTTTTAGCAAGACATCAGCTTGTTTTAAATCAATAATTCTTCAATATTGATGAAAGAGTACTGGTTTTACTGGCAGATTATTTCATTATAACATGGGAAAAATCTCTTAAAAATTAAATTTATGTAAATTTATCTGTTAAAGGAACTAGAACTTTTTTGTCAAGTAAAAATAAGCACTGAGTTAAATCAAGCTCCTATGTCTTGCTGAAAAGCTGCTTGTAAGTCAGGTTTGTCTCAGTTTAAGCCTATTAAGACATTTGCATTAGAAAGCAGAGCAAAATTACTTGGTAAGGTTTTGTGCTTCTGCTGTGCTGCACATGTAATTTAATATTCTAAACAAGGTAAATGCATTCTTCTTTAATCTCTTTTCTAACTTACTTAATGCATTGTTTTTAAGTTATTGGGATAGACTTGACAAAATTGGCATTATTCCCTTAAATACCACTCCAGCATCATATTTTATTCTCCATGATCTGAACGACTTAAACTCTTGCTTTATAACTTCTCTGTGCAGCTTAAAAGAATGATTGATTGTTGTACAGGACTAAATTGTGGGTTTTCCCAGAAAGCAATTGCCTTCTACAGTTGAAGGCCAATAAAATAACAGAGAGCTAAACAGGAAAGAGTAGCTGCAATCTAAAATGGTCAGTAATTCACACATTGATGCCATCTATGTGACCCGATAAAAATCAGCTTTTTGCAACTTTGACAAATAACTCTCGAGTTTTACAAAGTGATGCCTCCTCCTGTTGACGCATATGAAAACATGGTCTAATATATGTTTTACTCAATCTTAAAGTGTCAGCTCCCCAATTTAAACCATTTAAGCCACAACAACTTACTGGCTCTAGCTGCAAGAGATGCAACAGAAAAACACCCCACACCCCACCACCCCCCTCTTCTAGACCATTAGAGTCAAACCCAACCACCCGCCCACCACAAGCACAGCTATATAGCTCACTTCCTGTCATTTTCATAGTAAACCCACAAAAAGAACGGATGAATGGAAGGAAAGAAAGTTTTTTTCCCCTCCCTTTGATGGTGTAAAAAGAAGAACAGAATAGAAATATAATTTATTGTCCCAGAGTGGGGAAATTCAAGTGTATAACTGAATACATTTTAGGTTCTAGGTTCACACAAAGATTAAAAAGTATTGAAACTATTTTAAAAACAAAATGAAGCATAACATACAGTACAGTACAGACTGAATTGTAGCATAAAAACAGTGCAGTTATAGGAAATAGCAGATTCCGATGTGCAACGATAATGTTTTTTTTTTAAGTACAAAATGTGCTTCTGTATTTGTGTGTTAAAAGACAACAAACTATTTACAATATGTGAAAGATAAAAGTGACAGATACAATATGTGCAAAATACCATCAGGGATGTAAACAGTTATTGAGCTTGTTGGGACCAAAGATGGTTACAGAGTCGTCTCTCATAATACGAATCTGATTATTTCACAAGTCACTTACTGAGGAGACTGATGTTATTTCATTTATGTTCAAAAGTGAACTAAGAAGAGGACGGAAACGGATTCCTGGTTTTTTGGGAATTTTACAAAGTTTGACAAGTTTTTGCTTGCAGACGTTATCTGTGGTATGTTTTTGCCATCTTTACACAAACACAGAGATGGACTGGAGTAGATGAGGAGCATCTGTGAGCAGCAAATTTCAACCTCAATGGGTGAAAAAAGTAAGAAAAGATATTAATTTTTTGAACTAATTATTGGTTTTGGTTTTGGTGTATCAGACTCAACAATTTTTTAGCTAACAGGAAATTGACAACATATTTAGGCCGACATGTTTAGCTAATCCTGTAACACTTTAAAAGGCTGAATTCAAACATACCCCATACTTTTCAAAATTTATGTGCAAAAAATGTGACTTTGAAGACATTGACTTGACCTATAAAGTTATAGGCATCTTTAAATGCCTATAAAGTTTGGGTTTTTTTGTTAGTGTGTGAAAATGAGAGAAAGCTTTGGGACTATGGAAAAGTTTTTTCTCTGCATGTGTTCAGATTTCTGGGCCCACTGCCTACATTCCTGTTTGACATAGCTCTGCAGAAAAATAAAACCTGCATCTTAATCTGTACCTCCCAAAAGATAGTGTATGAATTTCATTAAAGAACACAAAACAAAACAAACAAAAAAAACAGCTTCTGCAGCTTCAGTTCCTGCAAATAAAATGCTTGCTGGAATTATTTGCTGGTTGTCTGTCCAGAGTTCCTCTTGAAGCAACAATAGCATCTTTGTCGCTCTTTGCTCAGATCCTGGCAGCGATGTCCTTGGGTCCTGTGACTTTGGGTCCTGGCCATCTCGTTTGTTCATTCCGCTCTCATCAGCCAGCATTTCTTTGGGACTGGTTTGCGCATATATCTTTAAACGTTCTAATTTTCTAAGACGGCCTGATCCTACCTCCATAAAATGATGGAGCCATTTTGTGCTTCTGGAACCCAAAATGTACCTACCAAACCCCTATTTCCATCAGTTTCAAGGCTTTGTCCCTACGGCTTATGCAAGATCTGAAGTATCAATGTTTGAAGAAAAGAAGGATCAGTGACCTGTCCCCTTATTCTCAACTAATCAAGCAGTGCAGAAAGAATGTAGCAGCATGTTGTGGCAGTAAATAAACTCCCAACACTACAGACCATCTAAAGTCTTCTTGGGTTTCAGAGAGTTACCAAAAAATCTGCTTTATATTTTTTCTGTAGGTAGATTGGGCAAAAAGACTGGAGAATTGTACATCCAGTGCTAAGTCTGCTTGTGAAAACTGACATAAACCGGAGAAGTAAAAAGACTGTGCTTCTTACTGTACAGCACTTCCTGTTGAGGTAAAGTTGTGTAAAAAAAATAAAAAAATCAAGAAATTCTAAGAATTCTTCTTAGATGACACCTGTACGAGTTGACAAGAAGCAGGTGAAAACATTTGAGACGGTTACAGAAGCAGAACTACGGTTATGTAAAACAGCAAAGCAGGACAGGAACTACAAACTGGGTCACTGAAACGCAAGAAAAACCAGAAAAAACAAGTCTGTAAGGTATTCAGTGATCTCCAGTCTTTGACAGCAGAAACAAAGAGAAGTGCCCTTTTTCTTGTGTGGTCCTTTGCTTCATCACCTTTCAGTACAATGACATAGGCCAACTTATGATTCTTTTGCACAGCAGTAGATATAGAAATTATCTTAATCATAAATTTAGAAATGTAAAATAATTGATGCTCTTTCTTCATCTGTAGGTTTTTTGTGACCAGTAATCATGATAAGGTCAAGTTTAGAGCATTGTAAGAAACAAAAATGTAATATTTTGATTACATCAGTTTGACTATGATAAAACAAGAAAAATCTTTTAGTTTCGTTCAGTGAACATGATGTTTCCGGACCGAAACTGGACGGTCAAGCTGGACTGTTTGTGCAGGTCTCCATCCAAGGTCAACACAGGTAGCAGGAAACATGAGCTGCTTAAACTGTTAATCATTAGCTCTGAAAACAGAAAAAAAAGTTGATGATTACGGCAGTGGGAGTCTGAACACTGACACACTTTGCTGAGAAAACAGTTACTTTTGAGAGAAAGATTCAGCTAAAAAAAAATGTTTTCCGTTATGAAAACAAAAACTGCTGTAGAAGCCTAAATTGACTTTTAGTTCATTCAGATCTTTAGTCTAAATTATGTTTATATTTCTTATGGTAACTTGTTTATTTTGAGGAGACAATCGCAAGTAGTATTTCTATTTTATGCTAATTTGTTATATTGGATTACTAAGGTCTTGTAAATTTGCATAAGTAATTGGAGTTAAGGATTTTAGGGTGTGGCCAGGCAGATTCAGTTGGGCAGTTGGAGTGGAGCCACAAAGTTTTTTGACCTCTCTTTCTATCTCTTTTTCTCTCTGAATGTTGTATTATTTTATTTTTGTGGAAAAGTAACATTTGTACCGTTTTTATTTTTGAAGTAAGCCATTAACTTTTATCAAGAGGACCCAGTCTGGTTTTTTATCGTTTTCATCATCAAGTGGACCGAAGGGGAAGGACGGAGAGCGTCAAGCTTATGGCTTCATTATTTAGGAACCTACAACTGCAACACTACTTTCCTGACCTGATGTTTTGTCCATTTGTTTATTAATCTTCATTTCCTGATTCCATGTAAATCAGGATCAAAAGTAAACCGTCCTGTAACAGTTCCCTCTATTTCACTGAGCAACAGAATCTGGACGCCAGCAGCAGTAAAATGAAGGTTGTGGTTTTGATGCCACTGGTTAAACTGAAGACATTGTTTTAGGTTTTGCATTAGATCCGCTGCTTGTCCTCTAATATCTCTATCATCCTGTGCTATGGCTGGGTAAGAAATCAATTTTATCGATTAACTGGTTTTGAGTTTTTTTATTTTTATTTATTTATTTTTCTATTTTTGTAAAATCTGGACTTTTTTTTTTTTTTTTTACCAAGGCTCTCTTTAGGTTCAGTCATATCAGTGCTGCCATCTTGTTAGGTAAATGTGTTTTACAGCTTCTATTTATTTTGGTCTTTGAAATCATGTCAACTCTACGATGGAATATTTGTGTCAGGCTTGTGTCAAGATTTTTTAATATTAATTACGAGTTTAAAGACATAATATTACAAGAATAAAGTCCTAATTTAATGAGAACACCAACACTCCAAAAACTTAAAATGAGTGTTAATCATCTTGTGAACTTGTATTTTGGTCTAAGTTTTACAGAAAATACTTAATAGAAGTACTTTAAATATATCAGTATTAAATTTAGCAGGACTTTCAGTCTTGATAACTAAAAGCATTTTCTCATTAAAATGACTTTATTCTGCTACTATTATGATTATATTCTTGTAATTAGGCAAAAACTCTCATACCCCGGCCCCAATATTCAGTCACACAACTCACAGAAGGTATGGCATATACATATGTAATTTTGTTTTCAGAAAAGAAAGTAAACGATAACAAAAATCCCAGATTAAAATCAAAGATTGGATGTGGTATGAAAAAAATTGGAAATTTTATCCGTACTACATTTAAACAAACAAAACAAGCCTTTCCAGTTCACAGTAAAATCACAGGATCACATTAGTCTAAAAATAGATGACCCCACACTCTGTTATCCATCGCCTTTCGTTAAGGTGGGCACATTTCAGCTAAATGACGTCAGAATCTTTACAGTGGAAAAGCTAACAAACATACACAAACACAGTGGATCATTAGATCCCCATTGATCAAGATTAAAGACATCTACTGAGGACAGGCAGGTCAAGCGCATTTTAAAAGACCCTCCGCACCCAAGACAGTTTCACTTCACTATGTCTTCCATCAGGAAGAATGAGGGTGAACAGGACATGCACAAACGGGTGCAGCTGGTTTCCTCATGCTGTGGTCTATCTGCTAAAACAGCCACTGAGCGCGGTGAGCAACTGGCTAGGGGAGGTCATGCTTCCCAGCCCTGGTGCTCCAGGCACATTGACCTGCTTTAAAGCACCTGATTCAGATGACTACAGTTCAACAAAAGCCTGTTAATCAGCCTTCAACTGAAACCAGGTGTGTTGAAGCTGGGAAACACCTACAACAATGTGGCTTGAGGACCAGGGTTGGGAAACACTCCCCATACCAGATGCATAAATGCTTTGTCTTAATATATATTTTCTGTCTTCCTATTGGAAATACATTTTATTTAGGTTCACAAATACAACCAAAACAAATGTGAGCAATGGTGGGAGAAAGTGGCTGGTGACCAAACACAAAAGAGAAATCCTATAACTGCTAAAATCTCAGGTTTTAGCTTCCTTCTTCACAAAATGTACAAAAACCTCTGATGAAGACATAAGACAGACTTCCTTCTTCAAGAAGGAAGTCTGTCTTATGTCTTCATCCTTTTTGGTGCTGTCCCACCACTGGCAAGAGAGTAAAATGGTTTTTCAAAGGGTTTGTATCGTTTGACACAGTGCAATGCGAAACAAACCACAACTGAAAATGTAACAAATGTAGCAACTTTGGTTCCCAATTGAATCGAGCCTATCGAACTCTCAGGCGTGAAAACACTCTTAATCGTACAATGGCAATAAAGCTGCTTATCTACAGAAGGGGTGCTCAATACATTGATCGAGATCTACCTGTTGATCGCAAAGGTTAAGTGGGTAGATCAGAAGACATTACAAACATTCCAAAACTTTATTGAGAAAACCCAGCTGCCAGGGTACAAATTGGTGTCCATCACAATGGATGGAAAACCCACAAATATTGGCTGCTTGAATGCAACATCGCTCCTCAAAGCTGCAGCACCATGATTTGGAAAACTTCCAGAACTTGACGTCAGAGCTGGAGATGCAAGGGAAGGCTTGTGTGGATCCTGACAATGCACGCTACACAGAGCAGATTGATAATTGTCTGTCAGAGTTTGACAAATGCTTTCATGACTTTTTGTTTTGTTTTGCTTGAGCCAGTCGCTACATGATAAGCTATCCTTTTTGAGAAGATGTTAAGGTTGATTCACTCGCATCAAAAATCTCAACACTATTTCAGCCAACCTCTTCTGGAGTGGAAGATGAAATTTTGACACTACAACCCAATTTTGAGCTGAAGTCCTGAGCTCACGGATAGTTCTGGAACTTACAGAGGCAAAATGCCCCAACACGAGGAAATGTGCTTCCTCCTTTACTGCATTTTTCGGCTCCACTTATTTGTGTGAGTCAGCTTTTTTCCAAGTGAAGATCATTGAGTCAAGGTACAGTTCTACCATGGCTGATGATCACTTGGAAATGTGCTTGAGGCTGGCTGGCAGCAGCTATTGTCTGGACTGTGACTGTCCAGACCCTCGCTGATTCCATTCAGTGCAAGTCATTGGAGTAAACTCAGGCAGTGACAAAAAAATTTGCATAGTTGTATTTGTGTTGTGCACAACTCATACAAGGCATGAGTTGTCCCTTGTATAACTCATGTAGTTATACAAGGTACATAAACATACATTGTACATGTAAATAATCCTCAATATATTAGTAGATAAATGTATATTTTTACATTTTTGTAGTAGGTGGATCATTTTGACTTGGTCATTTTATAAGCAACTTGCAGGCTGATAAAGTGTGAGCACCCCTGATCTACAGGGCAGAAACAACAACTCAGCCAATCAAAAGCAGATCTGATGATCTACCGTATATGGAAGCATGTGTTCGGAACACTACCAATCAAAGTCCAATCGGCAGGCCTCAAAGAACACCAAACATGCACCATGTATAAAGATATAAAACTATACAAAAGTCACAAAACGTTCAGAGAAATTACATCAACACTAATTTCTCTTTCAAAGCCCTTGAGGTTTACCGTTGCTGTGAAGTGTGATTTCTCAGAGGGACGTATAACACGTATTTCTCTGGGCTGCCGGGTTGATCGTGAGCGAGATAAAAAAATCTTCTCAAAAAAAGTCCCTATATGACCTTACTTCTTACAACTTGCAGCTGAAACCAAATGTTCACACACCCAGACACACACACACACACACACACACACACACACACACACACACACACACACACACACACACACACACACACACACACACGTGGTGGTGCTGTAAAACATGACACTATTTTTTTATCTCAGTGTCTGAGATTAAATCAGAATAAGCTTAATTAAATTTTGGTATGAGATCCGAGTATCAACTTCAGAATGAAAGCAAAATGTGCTGTGAACATAGTCTTATTTACAGTGAAAAGGGCCCAGTACGTTGACTGAAAGACGCTCAGTGAGGAAGAAGCCATTACTCCGAATGCAACATGAAAAGCATTAGAGCGAAGGACAATGAGGTTAGTTTCAGGAAGAGTCCTGAGAGCTTATGAAACTAAAACTGAAATGTGATGACGATTTGGAGGAACAATGCAAAAATCTTTGGGGTTGGGCTTATTTTTGACCACAGAAGAAAAATAAATTGGTGTTTAAATATTTTGAATTAAAACAATAATAATAATGAAAAAAAATCAAATGTTAAAAAGGTTCTCTCCCCCTATTGCCCTATTGCCATTTAATTTTTTTTCATATACTTGTGGCTGTCCAAACAGACCCACATCAGGCCTGATTCGATATTGAATGAGAGGGGGGAAAAAAAATCAAGATTTTTATAAAAGTCTTGTTTCTGCTCTATCCAACTTCCTCCCTGTTATGTCCTGTCGTTCAACTTAAGGTCTTCTTATTTGGGTCAGCTCTGCATTCCTCCCATCAAACTGAAAAACTTTCTGTGACAAAGTTTCCAGTGTCGGTCGTGACCCTCTGGAATGCTCCCCGTCTGACACGCCTCAACCCTGGGGATTCGGGAAAAGAAAACCCCTGCGTTACTCTGACGACAGCACGTGTTCACTGAAATATTTATCCTGATGTGACTTTTCCTCCCAGTTAGGAGGAAGAAAACTTCTGTAATGAAGTTTTTCCTTACAGAGAAAACGTTTCTGCAATCGTACAAAAATCGTGAATTTTTGCACGATTGAGAGGTAAAGGCAAAATCACACGTTTCCTAAATGTCTTTAACTTTTTTCAAGTTCCTGTTGAAAAAATTGTAAATCAGTCTACAGAAATGGAGGAAAATGTAAAATAAGGTTGTTAATAAAAATAGGATTGTCTTAACTTAGACATTTACTGTTTACATCAGAAAAAGCTAGAGGATTTAACTTTCCTTTGAAACTAAAACTGGATTTTGTTGTATATCTGATAACTGCTTCATTGAGTCCACCAAGTTCAGGTTTTCTGCTTTATTAAGGTTTGAACTACTTTTTCTTTGTTAATAATTTGACTTTCTGGTGTCGTCTTCCCTACAGCTTGGCTTTATATCGGCCTCTTCTAATTGTTACAGTGCCCACAGTTAAATGTAAACATGCTTTGAGCGCAATCCAGTTAATAATCAGCATAGTGTTTTTCAATTTGTCTATCCTTTGATCCGTTTGACTGGTAATCTTTTATTTCTTCCCCATTTCTCTGGTTTTAATTTCCATTTTTAGTTGCTTTAGCTAAAAAGCCTTTCATTTTCTGCACTTGAAAAATGCATTAATCTGTTTAACGTATTTTAAACTTAACTGTATGTACAACTTTGTGTAGTTGTTAGAAAGTATGAATACTAAAGTGCGGCGCTGTATGATATTACTATAATATTACTGTATATCTGCAGATTCTCTGGAGTTGTAATTACAGTTTGGTGACTAATTAAGTACTATGCTTTTGTAAATCATGGGTTTCACCCGCGAACTAATAAAAGGAAGACTTGTGTACTCAAGTGCACCGTTTTTGTTTTGGCATTTCAGTTTATGTAAACATAAACTGAGAAGGATAAAAATAATGGTAGTCACTGCGTCACTCACATTTTACCCAACTGGTCATGGGATGTGATCAGTCACCCAAAGAGAGGAAGTTCACATGACTTTAGTTTTGAAATACTGCTGTGTACAATTGTCTGAAACTTTACTTCCTGGCTGAAGTCATCATTTCTACCGAAAGCAAGCTTACGTTTTGAAATCTGAAACTCAAGTCTGGTTGGAACTACTTTGTTTCATAAAGAGAAAACAACCCCAAAAAATCTTCCAATATGTAATTCTAAAGATTTTTGGTAATGAAAATAGGGACGAAGTTTCGTGCAGAGAGGATAAAAAATAAGCTCACTCATCATTGGAGTGGTTCTGATAAACCATGAGAGAGGAAGCGTAAGGAAAGAAGATAAAGTAATTGTGTTTTCACATCATACAGTCTGATAGACTTGATGGCATCAAAATGGTAACATTTATTAAATTTAGCTGGTGAGGTTTGCCCAGTCAAATGAACAAAATCCTTTGAAAAAATTTCTTTCCCTCCTCGCCTGTGGTGGTGCTGCACCAAGAACTACTGATGGACAGAAAAACCTCCTAAGAAAACACATTTTGCATCTTCACATTTTTATAAATGCAAACAAAAATGGAGTAGCATAAAATTTTAGCAGTTGTATGATTTCTCGTTTGTCTTTGATAAAAGACCAGAAGCTGTTTCTCCCGCTAGCACTTGGCTCGCGAGTTTGTTTAGGTTGTATTTACCCAGAATCCCTTGCCCTACAGTCAGCTTCCAGCTTTTGGGACGGTCTCATTGCCGTGGCTTCATATCAATCATGGCTTCCTGAAGTAGAAGCAGATTGGTTTTGTTAAAGAGAGGTAAGTTATTAAAAAGAAAGAAAAGAAAAGACTTATTCCGACTTATTCAGGGCAGCAAGAGACTAGTGCTACCTCCAGCAGTGACACTGTTTGATAATCATTTTATCAGTAAATGTTTAAGAAAAATGTTGAAAAATGTAAATGGTAAGAAAGAAAAAGAAATCAGAGAGAAAATGTAAGTTTCTCCTTTCCATACAGCTCAACCAAAACAAGCACAAAAAAGGCGTAATTTATCTTCAACAGTGTGTTGAATGCCTCATCCTTTCACACATTTCCTAATCCTTGCTCACTTGAGAGATGCACTGAAAGAAGATCCTTTTGTCAGACCCGGCTCCTCCAGACCCGGGGGGCCCGGGTCTGGAGGAGCCAGGGAGGGAGGAATGGATTCACGTCGCTCGAATGTCGGACTATAGACCGAGAAAGTG
>CAEGAF010198880.1:0-60452 GCA_903067075.1 Micropoecilia bifurca | reverse complement strand
CACACACACACACACACACACACACACACACACACACACACACACACACACACACACACACACACACACAGAGCATGCCCAGCACCACGACCATGACCTAAAACCCATTCCTCATTTTGCAGAAGCAGACTGGCTAAATGGCCTTGCTAAAGGCTTTTTAATAGACTGCTTTGTGTGGGGAAACCCAGGGTGGCGGTGGGAGTCCCAGGAGAGGCACAGGAGGGAGGGACGGAGCTGGGAGACGGACAGAGGACACTTCACTGGGAATGTGGGAAGAGAATGAACATTTCTACAACTCCACGTCCAGTCAGAGTTAGATCTGTGACGCTTCATGAAAATACATTTTACTGAGGTCTTCCGTACTCCGTCGTGACTGACATGCTATCGGAATAATGAAAAAGTTAATGGCTTGGGAATGCTTGACATTTTCTCCTAGCAATTTTCTTTAGGTTCTCAGAGATTATTCAATAAAATGTAGAGATAAATACAATGTCAACGTCAAAATAAGGAGCTAAGTGAAGATTTGATATAAATGATGCTCCTTCCTTCTTTATTTCATTAATCACTTGTTAATAAACCAATATTTATTGGACCAAAGTACTAGTTCCAGTTATGTACCCTTCTGGGACAAAAGTTAGACTTCTTTCCTTTCTGATGTTGTGTTGCTGTCAACTGGTCATCATCATGTTTTAATATTTGATCAAATTTAGCTGACTAAAAACAAAAAACATCATTTTCAAATATCGCCTTGTGAAAGCCACATTTTTTTGTTTCAACTTTGTCTGGCATATTTTTGATGTAAATTAAAAAGTCATTTTAATTGAACCTGAACATAAAGTAGCATATCAAGCATCTAATTCTCTGGACTTTACAAAGTCATTTCTAATGCTTTGGTACTTTGCAAAACTTGCATCTTTAGAAGAGCTTGAAAGATCGAAACCAGTCCTGACTTGACTCACATTTACCAAAAACATCGTAATTGATCTTCAAGAGTTTAGGGAAAATATGAGGACATATGAGACAAAAGTGGAACTTTTTGAAGCGTGTACATCTCGTTATGTCTGGTGTAAGAATAAAAGAACCTTATACCCTGCAACTCAAACATGGTGTTGGTAGTGTGGCTGCTTTCCTGCCTCAGGACTTGGATGACTTGACTAAATTTACGGAGCCATAAATTCTACTGCTACACTTTTCCACAAAGAGAAAGATATTTTTTGGCTTTGTTACCCTTAACTAATGTAATAAACAGCTTTTTGTATTTACTCTGGGAATATTAAAGTTTAACTAAATAATTTTAAACACTGAGTGTGACAAACAAACAAAAAAAGGGGGGGAGCAAGTACTTTTTCCAAAGCTCTGTACGTGATTTTATGATGGAGGATGTGTTGGTCAGTCCAGGACGAAGGAATCGTTTTTGGGTCAAGGTGTTAAACTTCCCCATCCCAGGGGATGCGATATGTTTGCACTCGCTGCGTCTTCCTCCACTGCAGCCTGTGTGAATGAAGACTTTATTACAACAGAGACACA
Organism: Micropoecilia bifurca; assembly: GCA_903067075.1. NCBI lineage: Eukaryota > Metazoa > Chordata > Actinopteri > Cyprinodontiformes > Poeciliidae > Micropoecilia > Micropoecilia bifurca. The sequence continues at coordinate 58,925 of CAEGAF010198880.1, read as the reverse complement.
GGGGGATTAGCAGGGGGCTTAAACCATTCTCATGGTAATGCCCAGAGCTGGGAGTGCACAGATAAACACAAACACTCACCTTATCAAAACACCCAGACCTGAAAGGCAACTCCTTAACTAAACTGACAGACCGGGAGAGAGCAGACAGGAAACCTGAAATACACCGAACAAAAAAAAAAAAAAATGATGTCAGTCAGAAGCAGACAGGCTCATCCAGGAGAAAATGTTCCTTTTCAATCCAACTTTGAAGCAAAAGTAGGATTCCATTGTTTAAGGTAATGCAAAAACAGACAAACACAACTTTTTACACGGGATACAGCAAAACTTGTCTTCTGTAATTTAAGTGAGATGGAGCACTCTGACATTGTAATGAGCGCAGTTTAACACTGCTAATCAGGTATTAGATACCCATGTATATCTAAAGATCTGCTGAAGTCATCATTTTATTGTTAAACAGATTACATAAAATAAGTAGTCAAATCTCCCTTTGATACCTCAAAATCTCAGTTTTTGTTAAATCTCCAGTTATTTTAAGACTGGGTTCAGAAAAATGTTTTTTAAATTGATGCTTTTCGATGTTTTCAGCCTAAAAGTCAACAATACCCATGGAAGATGTTGATTTAAAATGACTTTGATGCAACCAATAATTTAGTTGGGACTCAAGAAAACTAAAGGTAGAAGGGAAAAAAAGGTTTATGTCACTTTAAATCCAAATAACCTGCTGCTGGCCACACGCCCAACTCAACATTTACACTCGCATGTGAAAATGGCTGCAAACAGATGCACAATTATACAACATTGAAAAGCATAAGTCGAGCCTCATGCTCAACCAACTAGAATGCAGCAAGTGGTTTCAGGATAAGTCAACGGCAAAGCACGTAAAACACTTTTCCAGCAGCCATTGTATAGCATATACAGCAGTAAAACCAGTTGACCAAACGTGCTGGAGCTCAGCTTTGGTTGCTAGGTAACAGGCTGGGCTTCTCTGGGGTTGGTAGGTGATGGGCAGTTCCTGCTGGTGTGTGACAGCTCATTTTCCAGACACCAAAAAACACCCAAATGGAAATATAAAATGTTCACAATGTGAATTTTGAACCTTTTCAACATTTATAGGTTAATTGCTTTTTTAAAAAAGGAACGTTTCTACCAGCTGTGCATATTTAGTGATTAGATGGAGATGATTTATGAACATCAGGTTTTAAGACGGGCCACAGATTTAGATCTGGATTGTTTATGTTGAATTCTTATTGACATTTTCCATAAAGGCTGTGAAGTTTAAAACTAAGTTCACAATTTTGCAAATACCACTCGATAAAATCACTCAGACATCAGACCTGCTTGTTGTTTGAACTGGATTGTGTGGAATGAGTGGAGATAAAGGACTCAGGAATGTTGGAAGTTGGACTTTAAGATACTCAAGCAAAGTGTCCCGTTAGAGCGTCAGCACCGTCCAGCAGCCACATCCATCACTCCTGTCGTCACGTTCATACCAGGACGCAGACACAGGTTGTTTTCTCTCCCCCCCCCTCCACCACTCCTCATCCTCCCTCAGCCGCCAGTCTTCCCCACAGCGACAGAGATGTCGTTTCCAGATCCCTCCCCTGCCACCTCTGATTAAGGCCGCCATGAGTGAGACACACCTGTACAGCTGACGGGAGACAATGCCAGCGCTTCCTCCTTGAGATTGATTTTCTCCATTAAAACAGCCCCTTTGTCTAAAACCCCTGCACCCTCTTTGTTATGCTAAGCAGAAGATGGAAGATTTCCAATTCAATTTGGGCTGAACCGAGGGCCGGTTGGCTGTTCGGGTCTCCATTGTCCTGCCGGGGCCCATTGGGACAACGTTTGCGTCTCCCAAACGCCAATTAAACTGGACGGAGAGACGGGCCGAGATAATTGACAGGAGGGAGAAAGGCGGTATTCTCTCTTTCTCTCTCTCTCCACTCTCTCTTTCTCTTGCTCTCTCATCATTGGAAAAAAATCAAAGAGAAGGAGTAACAGAGAGGAGGTGAAGTGTGGGATAAGAGCGAGAACAAGTAGCAGAAGAATAAGAGCCTATAATATACAGCCTCGGACAAATTTTAACGTGGCTTTGAAGGTGGCGTTTGAAAAATTGAATGTTTTTGAAACGGCTATATTGAAATGAACATCTGTAACGCAAAAAAGTTTTATGTTATTTGCTTTGTGCTGGATTCAAACCTGCTGGATATTACAAGCCGTGTGGTTGTTCTCCATCCAGAACGTTTTAGACTCAGACATTCGGAACTGGAATTATGGGAATCCGTCTTTTATTTTCTCATATGTTACGTGAACTGGCTTTGGGTTTGATCATACAGGCCAAATTAAGCCATTAAATAGTTTCCTCCTCAGCTGTAATTCTTATAGAAAAATGCATTCAAAACCAAATGTGGTCTAGAGATTAAAAGAAAAAATATCTAATAATTGTTGAGGTTTTATTATAAGCTATTATTGAATCACCTTAGTTAGAGGCTCTGCAGCTGTTCAATGTGAAAACCATGTAAAACATATTCAAGTGTTTTCTGCGAACACTGAAATGTAAAAATACCTCCTTACAGAAATAACCACATATTTCATTGAACTTCACGTTTAATAGCAGAAAATGAAAACGTTTAGTCACTGACATTGCTTGATTCAGGCTTTTATTTTTAGACTCCTTATAAAAAAGGAATGTTTCTACCAGCTGTGCATATTTAGGGATTAGATGGAGATGATTTATGAACATCAGATTTAGGTCTGTATTGTTTATGTTGTTTTCTTATTAACATTTAGGTTTAGGTCAGGGGTGTCCAAAATGTCGCTTGGGGGCCAATTGTGGCCCTTAAGATAATTTTCTGTGGCCCACATCAACAGTTTAACATGTTTGGCCCTTCAGCTGAATTGGACTTTGTCTTTTTTTAGGATTTCAATATCTTGTTCAAAGAAACACTCTTTTCGTTTTTCTTTAATGTTTTTACTTTAATTTTAATATCATTGTAGGTAGAGCACCAAACATCCAGGATTTGTTTTTTTTTTTTTACTGAGCAGTGCTGGGTGCTCATTTATCAAGCTTGGCTAAATAAAGAAATGTTATCATAAGGAATCATATTTAGGCCTCTCTTTTATTAAGACAAACTAATTAAACCCTTTTTGGAACTCACAATAATTTTGTTTTTCATTAAAATATTATTTAAAATTTTGCAATATTGAGTACCTTAAAATCATTGAGTTTGGACATCATTGGTGTAGATGGGTAGCCATGTTTTGGTTAGTCTGCATGCTAACTCCAGCATAAGTAGATTTTATTTTTTAATTAGCTGACTTCTGAAAGCAATTGGTTGCACAGGACTTTATTTAGGGCATCAGAATAAGGTGGGTTGAAATTACAATGTGTTTGAGCCAGCTGAGTGCTTATTTAATCTTGTGTGTATTCAAAGCACAGCAAGGTCACAAATAACTAAATAAATTTGCCACTTTTTAGGAACACCCATCCTGTTTCAGGTAGACCCTCTAATCTAAATTATTTGCAGAAGATTCAACAAGATGCCCTGAGAGATTTTTGCTCCACAAAGCAGTTAGTGGGGGTATTCGTTTTGAGTATACACTTGTAATACATAAGCATCCTTTCTTAAATCTTATCTTATTTTTCCTCATACTATCACTCCTTTCCTTCCTTCCTCTAATTGTCATGTTGCCTCCCTTCCTCTGACTCTCTCCCTCACCCCTCCCTCTGCCGGCTGGTGACGGACGGCTTAATAGGATTTAATAAGCCCCATTTGCATGTCAGCCTTTTAAGATTTTCTGTAAGAAAGAAAGGTGATCGGGGAAGGGGGGAGAGGAGGAGAGAACATGCAAAGGAGTTGAAAAAATTAAAGACGACAGGGAGGGGGCATAACGATAGACAACTGGTGATGAAAGTAGAAAATTAATACACAAAAAGATCATTTATTGTAACACTGGCTTTCGTTAAATACGTATATTTGATGTTATCTGGGTAGGAAAATCATTTATCTGGGCTACAGTGGAGGTAATTGTGCTTCATGACGTGTCTGAGGTGGGAAGAATGTGATATTCAGCTTGAACCAATGGCTTCATGTCCCTTCTGCCAAGTGGCTTTTGGGCTTTTTGTTTGGATTTTATTATTTAGAGCAAATGTGGAGAACATGGTGCAACAGAAAGTCAAGATTCTCAAAAATCAGTCACAGCACAATGAGTTTGACGGCATTGCATGGAAATCAAATGTCATCATGTTGGAAGAGCTCATTGTTACCTCCCCAACGTTGGCACTTTTTTTCAATTTTATCCTCTTGAAAGCTTTTGTTGCAATGCTTAAAACAGTCCTTCACAGGCACCGTGACTTTGAATGGTGTCTGTTCTTTCATTTAAACAAAGGCAGTCGTAGTGTGATGTTATGATGTTCCACCTCTATAGGGCTGACAGACTGGGAGGTTGTGGTTTAAAGTCAGTCTTTCCGTCAGGAAACGGAGCATTTATGGTCATGCTGGAAAAACAAACCGGTTTTAAATCTCTGATTCAAATTAAATTGACATTCTTTAGTTATTTAAAAAGAAAAAAAGGAATAGATAAAGTCAATTTGGTATTCGCCTGTCAACATTTTTACAGCGAGATATTTTACAGAAACATATATAGATTGAAAACAAACTGAACTGTCAGATAGACAGGGATCATAACAAGTCTGCAAAAATTATGATACACTTTTGAGTTAACAATGAGGAGAATTATATACTGTTTGTAAGTTATTGCCTTAATTTTAGATATGCCGCCATAAAAAGAAAAATATTCATTTTGTAATTATTCATAAAGGTTTTTCTAAGGTTTTTCTTTTTCCTGCTCTCTTTCACTCATATAAATAAAGTGTTTACAAGACAATGTTTTTGTATACAGGTGACAAAATGTTTTGTTTAGTGAATAAACTAAACAAAAAGTCTAAGAATCAGAGTTCATATTGGCACATTGGATTCAGTCTGAACAAACATCTGATAAATGTTCACAACGAACCGGTCAGAGTCCTGCTGAGTGTGACAGGGTGGTGGAAATGTGTAACATATTTGTCAGTTTGAAAAATGACAAAGTCAGAAAATTTTGCGATTGCCAAATAAAAATTATGAAGCGTGAATTTCATGAATTTAAAAGTGTGAATTTCCTGAATTCACATTGAAATATAATTTGGAGAAGAGATTCTTCTGTTTTGAAAAGTGAAATGTTTTCAAACCTCCTCACTGAAGGTGGACATGCTTCTTTAGACAACCAAACAGATTTACAGCGTTGCCAGCTTCAGCCTTGACAAAGATAGGACCGCAAAACACAGCATGTGTGTATAAATATGTGTGTTTATGTATGCGTGTGTGACAAAGACTGTGGTTCTCTGAGGATTATAAAAGGTCCAGCCAAAACCCATAAGTGTGCGCACACACACTCACACACGCAGTAATCCCCATGTTGGTAGCTGATGTTTATTGCCATGTAATAGGATCAGGAGGAGGGAGCGTTAGTATCAGTGCAAACATCTCACACTCTCACTCCCTCTCTCTCACTCACACACACACACACACACACACACACACACACACACACACACACACACACACACACACACACACACACACACACAGACACACACACACACACACACACCATCGCTGATCAAACATAGCCAAGGAAACATTGTGATCCAGGAGAGATGAGAGGGCTAATCCTTTTAGCCCTCTAAGAAGACTCTCCTCTTTCCTCTTCCAGGCTCGCTTTTTCAATCATCCGTCTTCTTTCGCTCTCTTTCTTCCTCTCCTCTTGCTTGACAGCATTGTTTTCCTCTTTTCCACTTTTACTGACGAGGACAAGGCTGAGGAGAGAGGGGGACGGCTAACCGAGCTAAATTTACATAGAAGCGTGTGTGTGTGTGTGTGTGTGTGTGTGTGTGTGTGTGTGTGTGTGTGTGTGTTAAGAGGAGCTTGATCTGTTTGGTTTGTGGGGAGATTAGGCTTGATAAATCCTCCTTTAAACCAAACCAACCTTACTTCTTCAGCTTCCTCCCACTTCCACACTGCAGCCATCTCACACAGCACCACAAAAAAAATATTTTTAATTTTTTTCCATTTAAATTTGTTTGTAAAACATTGAAAGTGCCAGAAAAAAGTTTTTGCCCCACATTTATAGATATTTTTGTTTCAGGTCAAAGAAATTTTAAAATCAGACTAAGGAAACCTGAGGAAATAATAATAAAAATAATATTTTTGCTTGACGATTACATTTATGAAGGGAAAGTTTTCCAAAGTAACCTGTGAAAAGTAACTCCACTTACACATTATAACCAGTGATATATTTTTTGTTCCACTCTTTTTCGCAGAATTGTTTTAATATTAATTTTGCCCCCATTTTAGGATTATGCAGTAAATGTACAACTTGTAAAGTGATGCTTCTGATAAATTTTTAGCTTCTACGGTTGTACACAATAATTGTGTCCTAGTATATCTAATCTCCCCCAAATATGAAACCCAAAGGCCTTTTCTGCCTTAATCCCATACATCCCAAGTGGATTAGGAATACTGCAGGATTGTTCACACCTCTAACTCCCTTATGGATGGCAATTTGGAAACTTTTGATCACAACTGACTAATTTAAAAAAAGGCCCAGTGACTTTTGATTCAGATTCAGTTTAATTTCTGAAGTAGTCGTGCCTTTAACATGGACACAAGTGGCAAGCTTTGCTTTAATTTCGGAAGCTCTTTTTACCAACACTAAACAGACCACTGGTGTGAGCCACACAGTGGGATCTAAGACAACAAAACACACTTTTCTTTCATATTTTGTCAGCCTTTGTGTGCTACAGTCTGAAATTGCTCAGCATGCGCAGGCCTTTAAGCTGCTGCGCTTTCAGGCAAAAGATTTTCCCATTTGTCATTCCTGCTGTCATGACTTTTCATGTCATGAAAGTGCAGCTAAAAAAACAAGCCTTAGCCATTTAAAAAATCTGTTTACTTCGCTACATGAACTAATTTGGGGTCATTTTTCAGCGACGGAATATAAGACGAAGGACTGCTGTGCCATAGAAACAGTGCTGAAGCCAACGTGACTGAACAAAAGTCAGTGGAAGCAAATAAATCATAACATTTTCACACGCCCTCTGTAATTGCAGTGCAGGTGTTCTCAAAGAATAATTTTGTGATTTTGTATCAAAATATATTTTCTTCATCTGTTGTTAGGAATGCAGACATTTTCTGAGTTGGGAGACAGTTAGAGGTGCTCGATTTTAAGAAATTTAACGAGCCACCCTTCTCCAAACATTTTGGAAATATATTAATTGAACCGACGAGACAAAAAGGCAAGGAAAAGTAAGTAAATAGGTTAGTGGTTGTTAACTCTCTCACACCTGAACTTATATCAAACTAGGTTGTACTGGTCCGATATTAAAATGAACATATAATATGTATGGTTGTTACATTTATATGTTTTTGTTAATGTGCCCTTGAGCAAACAGAAAATGCATACAAGTGTGTGTCTTCAAACAGAGCCGTGAGTGCTTAATGAATTTACTTAGCGCTGATTGAAAATTAATTAAAACCACCTCAAACAGACAGCCGCCCACTGAGCAGCGCTGGCAACACACTGACACACAGATTACTGCTTCAAGGAAGGAAGGAGGCAGCAACGGAGGCGGCAGGGAAGGGAGTCTATAACTATCTGACGCACTTTGCACAACTCTGCATGTCAGGGGTTATAACAACGCAACCCTAACCGAGTCACTGTAATTTGTAAATTATTCAGAGTATCAGTCTGAATATCTGGGGAGATTGTGTCTCCTCAGAGAAGGCTTTTCTCAAACGCCTAATAAATCATTTGGAGAGAAAATGTTGAAAAGCTGAAAACAGAAAAGAGCCTGTTGAAGATTTCCCTTATGTCGGACTTTTAGACCCAAACAACAAACTCATTAATAGCAATTATAGTTTGGAATAGGTAATTAGAGAATCTGCTTCCAAAAATAATTTCCAATCACCACAGAATTTCCCCAATGAATTGTCCAAAGTCATAAATATATTTCAGACCAGTAAAAGGTGAACGTTATAAGGTACAAGTACTATGTAAAATCAATTTTGCACCATTTTCTAATATCTGCTCATCAAAAATATACTTGTTAGTGTTGCCTTGATTCTTTCATGCAAGTTTGAGGAAAAACTTTAATCTCCATGGCAACCATTCAGCAGTGCAAAACATCGGGTTAAGCTCAGCTCTGCCTTCGAGATGAAATTCTTCCTCAGAGCTGCAGCAGTCTCCAAGCTTCAGAGCTCCCTCCTCACAGAGCAACCCCCCCACTCAGCTCCTTCAGACTAGCCAGCAGCAATCAGCAAACACCTGGTGGACCTGCACATCCACTGAGCTCAATATATAAGCGACTCCTCAGTGAAACTGAGATAAAAACGTTGTTAGATGTTGTGATGACTTCCTGAAAGCAGAGTTTCAGAAAGAGCAGGAGTTTTTAGAGAGACAGGTGTTATTTCATGGTGTTACACTACTTAGACAAACTTCTTTGAAGTTACATTTGACATATATAGCATTTTCATAACATGTAAAGGTAATGTAGGTAACAGTCATTACATGATTGTGTTATAAAATGCAACTCTAGGCTTGGAAAACTCATAATACTGCCACTTTGAGCTTTGAAAATAAATTAAATCTATTAGTTTATTTAATAGCCATGTAATGACTTTATATGATTTCTTAGGCTTGAAAATCTAATTCATTGAGTCAGAGTTGAATTACTTAAATGGTCTCCTGCAGAACAGGAAATGAAAGTCAATGTAAAAACATACAAAAAATTGGTAACACTTTATTTGAAGGGGGTAAATAAGACTGACATGATACTGTCATAGACATGACATAACATTTGTCATGAACATCAATAAGCCTTCATGAATATTTATGACTGATGTCATAAAGCGTCATTTTGTAAATTATGACACTTTTAATATAAAGTTGATATTATTCAAAATGTCTTTGTTATGACAACTTGACATTAACCAAGAAATCATTACTGATATAAATTTGTTATAACAGTATTACTGATTGCACTTTAAAAATTAGGTAACTTTATATTATTAAAGGTAAAGTTTAAACAGTAATGATTTATTGGTTAATGTCAAGTTGTCATAGCAAAGACATTTTGAATAATGTCAACTTTGTATTAAAAGTGTCATAATTTATTGAATGACGCTTTATGACATTAGTCATAAATATTCATGAAGGCTTATTGATGTTCATGACATGTGTTATGTTTATGAAAGTGTCATGACAGTCTTATTCACCCACCTTCAAATAAGGTGTTACCAAAAAAACCTGTATCAGATTTTTATTTTCCATATTTCTCATACATCCATTTCATTCATTTACTGAATTGTAAAGTTGGAATCAGTAGAAATGTAGAGAAATGTTTCAGTTTGAAGGCAGCAGCTTTTGCTTGATGGACATTTATCTATATTTAGACATTTATTTACAATAAGCATCACCAATATTAGTGATATTAAAATACAAGATAAAGGTACAGATGTTCCTCTTCCTCTTCTCCACATGTTCAAAAGTTTCACTTTTTCAATCAAACTGAGCTTTAATTAACTTTTAGAAAATAATTAATTTCCTGTCATGATGCTGTAATGTACTTTATTTAGTCAGAAGAATCTGAACTTTGAGTTTCTGTTCTGCGTCTGGTTCAGCAAGTATTAACAGGTCCAGTTCCCTCAAAGCAGACAATGATGTTAAAGTCTAATTGATGCACTCTTTAAGTAAGTCCTAATTAGAGCACGGCTGGTAATAATTGGGCAGGCGGTCTGAGCACTAATTAGTGTTTAAAAAAAAAAAACCTCTGTATGTGTGTGTTAGAATGTGGATAAATGATCTCCACAGGGGGGCTGATGAAGCCCATACTTCCAAGAAGCAGACAAAGCTGCAGAGCTAGAATCAGAGTGCAGCAGGGAGACAGAGAGCAGTAAACCTCCTGGGAAAAAAAGGAAAACCTCTCTTTTGTTACGCCATACGGCCTGCGGGTGGCCTCCGCTGCCCGGGGGAGTCGGGGGGTGACAGCAGGTGTGTGTTTTTCTGAGAGACGGAGCTGAACTTCCTCCTAACAAGGCTAATTGATTCTGTAGCGCTCTCTTTATCCGCCCGGTCTTCCCCCTCTTTCTCTCCTGCTCTCTCTTTCACTCCCGGCCTCTCATTGTTTATGCTGAGAGGCATCTAGAAAACTGCAGAAATAAGATTTCCCACCTGCTGCATGCTGGGAAACATTAGCAACATGCTCAGAGTTGACTTGTTTGTGTCTCACCGCCTCTCTGTTTAATGTTTTCTGCTGCCTCTTACTCAGGCTGCTTGGAAATACCAAAGCAGGAGGAAGAATCAATGTAATTGTTTTTACATCAAATTAAGGATTTTGATTATTCAGAAATCAGATTTCTTTGTGACATTTTAAACTCTTTTTGCTTTTCTGATGATGAATCAAATTTTAAAACAAATAAATTTATACAAAATAGAATATTCAAAATCCTTTTTTTTCCTTTTGTAGTTATGTTTCAGTTTTGTTGTAAGTTATTTAATCAAAATAAACCAAACCTCACAAAATATTACAAGTACACTTACATCTGATATCACAGATATCAGACGCATCAAAACTGGTACTTTTGATGCGTCTTCTTGTTTTTACTTTATTTAGATTTTTTATTTAATTCCTCCTCTAAAATTGGTTCTTGTGTTTAATTGGAACAAAACATACCAACAAAATATGAGTATCCAGATTGCAACATTTTTTTTTATAAAAAGACATCAAACCAAGTGAAGCTTAAGAGATAAAACTGGTGTATTTAGCTTTAGGGGGCTGCCTGTTTTTAGCTAACACTGCAGGATGACCTCATCATCTACTTTCTCAAACAATTTGTATATAAACAAATGAAAAATCAGTTTAATTAGTTTCAGAACTTAAAACCTCACAATATTCCCCACTGAGGCGACTGCTATCATCTGAGCGGTTAGCTTGGCTTCACCTGATGGAGCTGAAAAAACAGATTCCTCGACGACTCTTATTATTGGTTGGGAGCATTTTAACTTTGCAGTAGGAACTATAAATATCTACAAAATAAAGGTATTTTTCTTTAATGTTTAATCTCTTGATTTCTCTCGTTCTGTGAGCTCAGTATTGTTTCTTGTCATGTCAGTTTTATGTATCATTATACACTAAATCAAAGTAAAAGCCAAAAGTCACTTGATCTCTGTCGTGGTAACCAAAGTCGATTTTTGAGCACACAAAGCAGAATTTGCTTTTACTTTAGTGAAACCACAAACTTTACTGTCCAGTCATAATTGCCTTTCTAAAATCTATTAGTGATTAAAATATCACCAATTGGAACAGATGTTAAATTATTCCCAAGTCTGGCAGAAGAAAATAATAATAGCAAGCAGCCAAAAATTAAGACTAAGACAAATAAATGTGTTGCACTGCAACACCAATAGATTTTAAACTGCCTCAATATTTTTTTCCTGGACCAGAAAAGTAGAAATAAAAGATTGATACACAAAGTTTCAATGTTCCACCGCAAAAAAACTCCCGCTTGTCGACAGTTTAACCTCTCGACCTACCTCTTTTGTTTGGACCTGATTGAAACGGCTAACAGTGCTGGATTAAACTTCTGCGACATATTTAAACGGTGATCACAGCAGGTCGTTGAGGCACCAAGTTCAAGGTGGCCTTCAAGCTGCACTGTGATTTTGCTGATCAAACCTTTGAACTTAAAATTGGGTCCTCCTGGACTCCAGCGCAGCATGACTCATAATTCTTACCGATTTGGAATTGAAAAATGCCTCCAATACTAATTAATGGCACAGCAGCTCCAGTTTGAAATTGTCTGGTTTGAACCTGCCAGCTGCAGAGCTGCTGTTCTCTAATTGGTGGTTAATTAATTAAATATCCAGCGGATTAGAGGAATTATGGACAATTGTCCTTTAACAACCCTTAACGAGGTCTTGATTAGTGTCCTCAGCCATACCCTGTGGCTAAAATGATCCTTCAATTAATGATGGAAAGCTCATGAAGAGAGAGCTTCATGTGATTGGCAGCAGGAATGATGTTTTAGAACTGTCACTTCAACCAGAGGAGAAGAGAGAAAAGTTGGAAGAGAGGCCAGAGGAAGGCCTGAGTCGAGTTACCAGGCTAGTTAGTTTTGTCTTGTTCGATGGTTCAAGCAGGAGGTGGAGCCGCATGAAGGCCAGATATCAGGTTTTTACCAGACTTTAATGATTTACTGTCTAAACAAAGTCTATGTTGTCATATTCAAGCAATCAACAAAAAGCTCATTTATCTTTATTCCAATGTAACTACAGGTTATGTTTGAATAAACTGAAATTGTGAGATAGAAATGATGCTTTATCCTGACTTTACCTGGACCTTTACAGTCAGATCTGAAGGTTTAGGATTTATACGTTTAAATTTTTTAAAGGCCATGCAGTTTCCACATTACGATTTCATTTATCAAGGTAAAAGCTCTGCAAACCAGCCTGGCTCAGTGTGAAAAAGTAACTAACTTCCTCAAATGGCTGAAAAATGTACCACAGTAAATGTGTTTATCAGTTGATATTGATGATTATTGATTAGATTTTTGTTTTAAATATTTGAAATACTGAAATACCAGACAGGTGACATGACCTTAAGTCTTTTATGCACAATTTCCTCTTAAGTTATTGTACTTCACTTGTCTTCCAGTATGATTTTTTTTTTCCGTTTATAAGCAGTTATGGGAGACTGTCACAAAACATTAAACTTTTCCCCCTTTGATGTTATGTGTTTACATACAAAGAGCTCTTAAGGTTTTAAGTAGGGTGCTGGTTAGGTAGGTTCCCATCTACTGCATTTCCCCTGGTTTATTGGACAAATTCTCATGCAAACATTTATTTTACGCCTCACATTTGAGGTGGAAATGTTGCCATTGCTGCTTCACTGGAAGGTTCACATCATGTTCTGTATTCCCTGCTCTGTATGTCACTCAGTAACTTTCTGCTACATCATTGACTGCTTTGTGATTGCTTTCGTTTGTGCCTTTTTTTGGACTTTTGACATGAAAATGTTTCTATTGCAAACTATGAACCAGAATACGCCTGAAACAGAAACGTTTCAAACAGAATCTATTATTTTCTTTCAAATATTTAGATACTGCCAAAATTAACAGCAACAACCTGGACTTTCAACGTTATAAAGAAACATGTTTTCTTTATTGTTACGTTTTGGACCCCAGATTTCATGACTCTTGACAGTGACAGGGACCCTGCACAAGCTGCATGGAGATAGGAAGGTGGCTGACATTTGCGGTGTCTTGGTGGAGGACATGGCCTTTTCTGCTCATTCCTCGTGGCCAATCACCCACACTGAAAGCAGAAGGGAAGATAAGGCCTTTTGTCTGGCCTGACAATGTCCCACTGATACTGCCACGGCTTGGCGTGTGAAACTGCGACGTGTGTGTGTTGCTTTCACTCCATCCAGGGAAGCCCTCTGAAGTCATCATTACAGCATCAGAGCCACCACATTACAGGATCACCCACACGCGATTACAGAGCTGACACACAGTTTAACACCCTGTCTGCTCCATCATGGAGGAGGGCAGCAGCAGCAGCAGGAGCTGTGGCAAACACATCTTAACTATATAACTGGGGAAAACGATTGTTTTTGAGCTGTTGATTTGCATTCTAGGAGTATAAACACATTATGTAATTTTATATTTTATTTCTTTAAAAGTAAAACTTGATCAACTTAAAAAAAACTTTAAAAAACAAATTGCTTAAAAGTGAGACAAGAAAAATGGCAGAAATATAAAAATGTTGTTACAGTTTGAAAGTATTAATATCTGGTTGCTTGTGCACCATTATCTACCACGTTTTCCTGCCACTCAACTTTAAATGAATATACTTGGATGCAACATCCTACTTCTTTAGCAATGACCTTTTCTTGCTTACCTTCTTTGTGGATACATTTAATGACTTTCTGCATGTCACCTATAACATTTCTATATTAAAGATCCCTTTTTTATTGTTCTTATATAAGCCACAATCATCGAAATCAACAAGACAAACACATTTGAAATAAATCACTCTGCTTTTAGCAAATATTTATAACACATGTTTCAATTTTTCAGTTGAATTACTGAAATCAATTGTTTGATTGTAATTCATTGAGCATCTGAATTTCCTGGTGTTTTTTTTCTAAACATCACAAACATGACTGACTTCTTATAAATCATCTCCTCCCCAGGAATTCAGATTTTGTTTGAAACCCCTAAAAAAACAAAAAGCAGTAAAAACATCAAGTTACAGTCCTGCACAACTGGATGGAAAGACGTGAAAAAGCAAGTGGCGAGGGATTTTCATGAAGTGTTGGGTTAGAAGGTGGGAAGCATTTATTAAAGACGACTCTATCCCGAAAAAAGGGGGCAGCAGCCAAATGCGAGAGGGTTGATAATTTAGCCAAATTGTCAGCAGCACTTTGAGGTCGTGCCATCAGCAGCCGAACATCTTAAAGAAGATCTGCTGTAATATATGAAACCATCGTCATAATGTATCAAAATGGAACGACTGGGATGCCACTTAAAGTAGTGCTGGAGTAATTGGTGCTCAAAAGTCTTAATAGTATCATATATCTTGAGCTGGGCTTTTAAAAGGATCTAATGTGAGATCTCGCCTTCATCTTCTTCCCATCTTTCGCTCATAAACGCACACCTGCGCACGCACACACACACACACACACACACACACACACACACACACACACACACACACACACACACACACACACACACACACACGCAGTAATGCATTCAAGTCATCATTTCATCTTGGAATTCCCAAGCGTTTGGGGCACCAAGAGCTATAATGATCTGCCATAAATGGCTCGGTTGGACTGCTAACTTGTGTAAATAGTGCAGGCAGAGACTAATGTACCGACTTGTAATAGTGGGAAATTACCTGCCTATTACTGTGAGATCCTTCAAGAGAGGAGGAGCAGGAGGAGGAGGCAGAGGATAAAAGAGAAGTTAGAGATGGAATTGGGGAAGAAATTGTTGTTAATTATGGAAATGACAGAACAAGCAAAAAGTGTTCAAAAAAAGTTTAGTGAAAAAGGAAATATAGATATTGTGTCTGATTAAACTTTTGTTTTATTTCCAAAATTGTGATCTGTTGTGACGTATGTTAAATTACTGAAAGTCTATTAAACTGATGCTAAAATTTCAAATAGATCCCAAGACAAATTTTTTACAATAGTAAAGTAAATGTGTGAAACCAGATTTTCAGTCTTATTGTCTGGATTCATTGGAGATGCAGTTTAATCTGCCGTCACAATTCTAATCAGGGTGTTTGCATTTTAAATGGGAAAATCTTCTCACCAACAACAACCTCAAAATCAAATATGGCCGACTTGCATTCAAAATTGGCTCATAGTAAAATAGCACTTTGTTTGCATTTTGACACTTTAAAACATCCACAGTATAAGTTAGGAATCCACAAGTTTGTTATATAATTTTGAAATTCCTCATATAATGTAATATTATAAATGGCCATTTTTGTTGCTCTTCTGAAGGAATCAAACAGAAAAATATTTAAAATGGAAGAAATACTTCATCAAAGCTCCATCCTGTTTTACCCCTGATGTTCGTTCATATTTGATAGTTGTGTGTAAAGGAAATTCATCCTGTGAAGAACAGTTTCTGAGCACAATGTATGGATGAAAAAGGATGAATACATGCAAGTATTTTTTTTATTAACTTTTACAGAAACCAGTAAACGCTGCTTCAACAAACACAAAGGAGCGTTTCCTAATACTTTGGCTAATTTGGGTCTCACTCTAAACACAATGCCACATCCAATAAACCTCCCTTTCAAATGGGAATGTTGTTGGTCGAAAGATTCAAGCTTTGTTTTTGTAGCATAATGTTTTGTCAAGCCTGCTTTAAAAAAATTAATTGAAAATCTCCACAGAGTTGATTGTAATGCACCCTAATTTCCTTCAGCTATCGGTGGAGCATAAACAGGCAAACATTTCCATAATGTGTCCGTGTGAATAGACAGTTTAGATCGCTGTTTGTTAGCAATGTTTGTTTGCCTGCTTATTGTGTTCATGGAGACAAATACGAGGCATGTCTTTTTATGCAGCTTCTTCATTTCTTGTTAGTTGTTTGCCATTATGATAACAAGGATCCATTTGATGTTAGCGGGCCTTTTATCTTCAAATGAGCCATTTAAATGTCATTACTGTTGGGGCTGTGTGTCTGTGTGTGCATGTGTGTGATCATTACACTTACAAGGCCCATTCAAGTCTTGTCATTTTTTTTTCCTTCCCCCTACAAGCTGAAATTAGTAGCATTCACTATGTGATGCTGTAACAGCGACAATATTCAGGTTGAAAGATGATTTCTCAGAAGTAAACTTCAGTTTTTGTCTGTTTCCCTTTCTGTGGTGGTTTAGAGAGAAATCAATAAACCAGAGTATAATAACTCAGGAAATAGATCCTATTTAACGCCATTTTTTAAGTAGTATGACATAAGTGGTTTCTGTATTCAGCAAACAGCTTTAAACACTTTGAAAGGGTCTCCCAGCTAGTCAGATTTGATACTGAAACATATCAAATATTCTGTGATTCACATCAGAATATCTAAATGCAACACTACAAAAAAGTAAAAACGAGCAAAAAACGGAGGATAGACTGAATTTATACTGGCTATTCTATCTTTTTGACTGGTAAATTTTCCTTAATTTGTCAGACAAAAAAAGTCTGACAAATTATTCCTCTTTTAATAACTAACCTTTTTACAGTTTCTTTAATTTCATAGTAAGTCTGGCCATATCTGACTTTTAGCACACTTGAAAGCATTCAAGTCTACATGTTATTAATTTATTGAGCTCAATCAAACACAGCAGGTTTTTCCACAGAAAGACTGACCCAGATCCGGTTCTTGTGCTGCAATAGAATCCATTTTTCTATATGTTTTATCCAAATAATCCTTTCTTTTAGTGAAGCAAACTTGCAAAACTTCTTTTCTGGTTTTGGCTCAAAATTAATCTACACACCCCTTTCTTTAAAAAATTCTTCTTTTAAAAAATACATAAAAATTTACTACTTTATTTTAGAAACATATTTCATGTGTATGTAGTTGAGCAGGTTAAAAAAAAAAGACAGAATTTATTTTTTGCTGCGTTTGCATTCAAAAATGTTATTGGTTTTGGCCCACAAGTACTTTTGACTGCAGACTATAGATGTGGACTCACTTCTGGATTTTTGGCTGAATTTCTGACCCTCTGTCAGCTAAAGCTCTGCAGTGATTGGTGTAATATCTCCACATTACTCTGATGCTAACTGATAGGATTTGGCTCGTTGTTGGCCTGTCTGAGTGGGGGTCATTTCTGGTGGAAGAAATGAGTAAAGGTGTTATTGCTGCTAAATTAGCCCAGAATTATTGCAGGAGCTGAAATGTTTTGTTGCACCCTCCAGCACATGTCAACAAGTTGAGTTTGCAATTAAAAAACAGTTGAAAGAAAAGAAAGAGGCATGAAAATCTACAAACTGATGCTCCGAAAACCACTTGGATCAGTCGATTTGTCCTGTATGAGGCATGTGAGGGTCTCTGTTTTTGTCTCAAACAAGAATTTACAAAGGAAATAAAACAAAGCTGACTGACATCCTTTCCCATAGGTGACAAACTACATCTCTCCATATCTAGAAGCTCTAATTTGCACTTTCCAGTGAGGCCTGATTAGATGGTGTATTGCACTGTATCCACGTTTCGGCCTTCATGTCTGTCGAGGTCTGCAGCATAAACCAAACCCTGTCTCTGTCTGTTTCCTGCAGTGGCAGACATGGAACAGGACAGCCCCTCTAGTGGACTACTAGTAAATTAGGAAATCTTTCCTGGCAGGCGGAGATGACAGGACACCGTCTTTGTGTCCGTTCTATGTAATTTGCTTGTTTTCCACTCCGCTATAGAGCTGGCGCACTGCAGGAGAGAGACGAGCCAAGGAGCATGTCTCTTCCTTTCACTCTGCATATCTTCTTGTCTTCCTCTCTCATCCATCTTATGTGGGTTTGTTCTCTCCCATTGTTGCCGTTGTGTCCTCCAGTTCAGCTCCGTGGCCTCAGAGTTAAAAAGAAAATGATAGGCTGCAACCAACACAGGAAGAAAAGAGGAACGTCTAATGACTGTGACCTATAAAATGAAGGAAAACTGAATCTAGGCTTGGTTTCAAGTGTAAAAGCTGAAAACTGGGAGGAATCTAGATTTACTCATTGAAACAAATTCAGCTTCAGATTCAGCTGATTTCTTAGGTTATCAAGGCTATTTTCCCACCTCCTCTATTCCCAGGTTCCTTGTCTTTTCCCTTACACACATAATTTATGTAGTTGTAGTTTTAATTTCTTTGTATATGTGAAGTACTTTTAAAGTTGCTGTAACTTGGTGTGATTTTAATGTAAATTGCCTCAAGAAAAGCAATTTTTTCCTACAATAATTACAAATGACACTTGTCACAAAATTTGCAGACAATATCCAAACTTACTAAATTAGGTTACAAATCCAAATGTAGAGCTGAATGAAAAAAATACAAGAATATATGTAATATTCTTAAATGATTCTCAGCTTTGTCACAGTTTTAACACTTCTGGTTCCTGAAATTGCCCAAAAAAATAAAATAAATAAAAAGAAGAGAGAAAAAACATTACAAATTCACACAAATTTCCCCTCTCAATGTCCATTCAGATGTAATGCAAGCCTAAATGCACCATTTGTTTGAATGGTAAGAAGAGGTGACATTAGTAGCAGACTGAGGTGTGCATGCATGTATGTGTGTTTCAAGAGAACTTTGACAAACAGCTCCCGTTTATCATGGCGGCGCCGCGGCCTGTGTTCTCCCGTCTCTAAGGTAACGGTGGTCCTGGGCGCTCTCTTATTGGCTCAGCCGCTGAACACCCAGCAAGAGACAAAAGAGAAGGACCCCGGCGCTGGTAATTTCTTATCACCAAATCCCATTAGGCTCAGGGTTTTTCATTTTTTTATTAGCCTACACAAAAGTAAAGTGGAAATCAGCATAGCCAGTCAGCTCAACCCCTACTGTGAGCCTGACTGGGTCTTCTAATAACATCACTCTACTCCACCGCGTGCTGTACTAATAACAGAGACTTTTTGTAAAGCGCATTATTAGACTGAAAATATAAAGCATGAAAAGCTTTTTACTTTTGTTTGAAAATTTTCAGGAAAAAAAATAATATAGTAGATAAATTTAATAGTCTTCATGTGCTTTCATTGATACTGTTAATTAATAATTAGCTTATTTGCACGGCATGCAGCAGTCCAATATTCAGGATCTGACTAACTGCACTACGTTCTCTACTTAGAAATTTGATCTGATAAAATGTCTAATAGTTCTGCTGAAAAAGCAACGCACTGTAGTTTAGACTTTGAGTAAAAACACCACAAATTTATAGTATTTACACAAAAAAGCACAAAAAGTCTGCATCTTTTCACATCACACCTATATTGCAGGTTTTTCAATGAACTGTAACTAAATAATTTTCATGTCTAAAATATTTTAAGGAATATGTACTGTGGAAGCTGAAATACCCAGGTAAAATGATACTCAACACGCTATTGGCTGCACCTGCAAAGCAAGAAGGGACATTTATTTTCCTTGGTGCTGATTGGCTGTACAACCAAAGGTGGTAATAAGGAGGACTGTAGATATTAGTTTCTTGTGGTAAAGCTAAGACTGTTTCCTTTGTTTGTATTAAAGCATGTTAAATTATATTTTGTGTTTGAACGATTAAATTAGGCAATCATAAGTCTTCTTACTGGTTGGTCTCAAGTATTCAGGAGTGGCTGGAGTCCCTAACCTCTGTGAAAATCAGGTCTTGAAGCACCAAAGGAGTGACAGATAATAACACTCCCAGCCCCATGTTGGCCCAGTTTCTCCTTTTTATTGTCTCACCATCAGGTTTGACTGTTTAAGCCTGAAGTGAAACCTGCAGAGCTTCACATGCTGCACTGGCCTCTTTTATAACCTGATGAAGGTTTTAATGCAGCTGTGGTTGGCCATACACTGCTGAGAAGGTTTACCACTGTTCCATGTTTGCTCCATTTCTGGATAATGCTTCACTGGAGGCCTTTCCATACTGAGAGATGTCAGAGCCTAAGTGATGTGATGCTTTTGGAGATCTTGACTTCATCCTCTTAGACAGGCTCTACTTAAGTAATTTATTGATTGTGCAGTCCTGGAAATACTGTCTTGGGTCTGGATATTTAAAAAATGTGCCTTACAGTAGTTGCTTTTTGTATGTATCCATTCTATTTTTGTATAAGTGTTTGAAGAAATTGTGGCAAAAAAGTAAAAAAAAAAAAAAGGAAAACCTCTGTATATTATCACTAAGGTATTCCTTGAAATACAGAAAGAGCAGTAAAAAATGAAAATGTGTTTGAACTCATAAGTGACTTGTTGCTTAGAAAGTTCTCAGAAAAAATCCGTTTGGAAAACGGGGGAGAAATGGAACCAGCTGATGAATACCCATATACCAGCAGATTTCAGCTTATCAAGTCATAATTTCAGCTCTTAAATTCTTTCACCTGTCATCTTTCGCCCAAGCAGCTGTGTGCTTGTGGGACGGCCCGAAGCCGCACTGACACCTCTCAGCATACTGAAAGGGCCTGATATACCCAAGGCTGTAATCACCACAAAAGTGCAGTTGGTTGTGGTTATAATGTGTGTGTGATAACCACCCCATATGAAGGCAGATTGACAGACAAAAGGTCTAATCGCTCCTCAGCTGCAGCCGCCAAACACCTCAGAGGAAGTATTGACCCAAAAGCATCATAATCCCCTTCGCCTAACACTGGCAATTTCATGTAATACCTGTAATAACACACATTCAGCTCAAAGTAGTCATCAAAAGAGCTTCGAGCATCTGATTTTGAGAGGTGAGCTGTTTGAATAAAAGGGGACCAAAGTGTATATCAATCTGTAATAACAACATTGTGGCCCTGACTCACATTTCCCCTAAGGAGAGTGTTTTTATCATGCTCACTTCAACTCTTTATGGCTTTTCCTCTTTTTAAATGGAACAAAAAGAAACATTTTTATGGTACAGAAAGCTGTGAACTTTTAAAGGGGCCTTTTGTATTATATGCTTATTTTTACATTGAGGTGAACTTTGCCATATTTAGTCACGTTACAACCATAAATGTCAGTGTATTTTTGAGAGACATCAGGGGAAAAATAAAGATCTCAAAAGTGAGGCAGGAACTACATTCAGCCTTTCAGTCTTTACTCTTCCTTTTCCTTTATCTTCTAGCTTTGCTCATTTAGAGACTATAACTCTTACCTATTGCTCCTTGAATCTCAGTCAGATTAGACGTTGAGTGTTTTGTGAATATTAATAACCACTCCAGATTCTCAGATTTCTGCCAGTCAATACATGTGCTGTATTGATTGATTTAGCATCAAAATTGTAGCCATATAGTTGATTTGTTTGGTCATTGACACTTTGATTAAAAAAAGAAGCTGTTTAAAAGTCCTTTAACATATGAAGACTTACATATGTATGAAAGATAATGGTTTAAATTTCCAGCAGATTCATTCTAGTGTTGCTGCAAGAAGGTCCTGGGTTTGAATCCCAAGTTGCATTTGAATAATCTTCAGATTTTCTGCAACATTCTCCTTTTGTCAAAAGAAGCCCAAATGATTTTTAACATGTTTAGTGAAATGTACATTACTAACATCAGCTGACATAGAGCTTATCAGGGTCTAGAATGACACCAGTAAAGTATGAAAGATGTTGTTTTCTTTATTTGAAGACCATTTAATTTCAAAACCTGTTAAGAACAAGGTAGTTATTTCATTTTATGCAGGCAACACAAGGTTTAAGGTTTAAAAAGCTTTGGAGAATCCACATTGAGTGAATCATGCACTAAGAAAACATTTTATATATTTACAGCTCTGGGAAAAAAATGAAGAGCCCACTTCACTGAACCCCATTGAAAACCTCCTGGTTATTCCACCAAATTTAGATTTCTGAATTTTCCTGAGTTAAAACATTAGTATTGTTGTTTTTAAATGAATACAAACATGTTTTCTTTGCATTTTTTGATGTCTATAAACTGTCTGAAAGCTCTGCATCTTTTTTGGTATTTTGACCATTTCTTATTTTCTGCAAATACAAAATTTTTGCTTGGAATTTCAGAGACATGTCATCAGTAGTTCATAGAATAAAAGAACAATTTTCATTTCACTCAACTATATACCTATAAAAAAAATGGTCTCTTAATTTTTGCCAGAGCTCTATATTCACACTTCAAGTTTCTTTTGCCAGGAAAACGACGTGAGTTTTTGCAGATCTGAGTTGATCAGCTGAACTGACTGCGGTTTCATATCTCCTAATGATTTCTGTGACAATTTGAAACTCAGACTTTGAAGAACCAGCGCGTTCAGTCCAGAGCGTGATCTAATCGAACGTAGAGGGGATGTTTGCATCACATGTACAGGCTCACACACCCGCCATCGTTGTCATTATCATCACAGCCTCAATCATCCCTATCTGTA
Source organism: Micropoecilia bifurca (assembly GCA_903067075.1). NCBI lineage: Eukaryota > Metazoa > Chordata > Actinopteri > Cyprinodontiformes > Poeciliidae > Micropoecilia > Micropoecilia bifurca. The sequence goes on along the minus strand of CAEGAF010198880.1, from coordinate 36,314 downwards.
TTCACTCTCACTTTTCAGCCTCTGATTTGGTATTCATGTCACAGAGATTAATCAACCTGCTCATCCCATCTGGTGTTGCACAGTGATACACACTGTGTCCTCACACTCTACCTGCCTCTAGGTGTGTGTGTGTGGGTTGGGGCTGGGGGTTGGCACACAAGTGACAGACAGCGAAAGAGGAGTCCGTCAACCCATCTGCATATCTGCATATTAACCGCGGACCGTCCCTTTAATTTCCTACAGCAGCTGATAACCGTCGCCTCCTCTTGGCCTCTTTGTTGCTCCCACACCAAATTCATGTGTGTGTGTGTGTGTGTGTGAGAGAGAAAAAGGCAGAAAAAAACCCTGTTGCATTTCTTTCTGCTTCACACACGTTTTTTTAAGTGTTAAAAATGGAAAAGGTGATTCACAATACATTTTTGTAACACATCCCCACTTATACAACTGAAGATTTAAAATCTCCTCATAGTCTGCAGTAAGGAAATGTGACTTATTGTCTCTTAGTTTCATTGTTAAAGCAGATCTTTGATAGGAGTTTGAGTTAGTTATGATCAGTGAAAATATAAATCTGAACTTAACAGTGATCTTCATTACTAGGTAGGGGTTGACTTTATATATGGAGACATATAATCATCTTTGTTTGGCGTCATATTTAACACAAATTATAATGGCCTCATTTCACACACACTGTAAACATGTGGCCTTGAGGCGTGAAGTGTGTGAGCCGATTCACTACGAATGTATGGAGGTGAATGTCGATCTCATTATTCCAGAGGATGAAGGCAGAGACAGCAGAAGAAAAGCAGCACAGGCTCAGAGTTTCTCTGCTCCTGTAGTTAGTAGGTAAAAGGAGTTTTGAGTCGAATTGAGACGTTCAGAAAGGAAAGTATAATTTAACAGCTGCAGCTCTTGAACAAATAGACCTTTTCCTGAGCTTCACCTTTGAACCCTCTCAAGTTTTTATTGAGGTTTAACTGCTCTTACAAAGTTGGGCTGAACTAGAGGCTATTGGATGATTCAGTAATCATCCAATGATGCCTTGAAAATGTAGTTAATTAGGAAGCAAAGAAGAAGAGCAACATACAACATTTCTTTAACGCTGAAAATGATTTTTATTTCCAAGTTCATGATGCAGGAAGAAATATCCAAGCTGGCTTCTACAGGCATTCATCTTTAGGCTGCTTGTGATCTGCTTGAGACATTTCACCTGTCAGATTGACTGATGTTGTCTTTAATTATTGTTTTTCAGAGAAAACATCAGATGATGTCAGATGCATTTTCCGAAAAGGTAAGAAATATTGTTTTTATTTCACCGAGTGAAAGATTTAGGTAGAGATGTAGAAAAGATTAGTGTTTGGGGAATTTTATTTTCCTAAAAAATACACTTAGATTCTCTGTCAAAGTGAAAGAATGTTATAGACATCTCATCAGTGCAGTTTGACAGCATGTGCTACCACATGGAATGATGTGTGTGCGTGTGTGTGTGTGTGTGTGTGTGTGTGTGTGTGTGTGTGTGTGTGTGTGTGTGTGTGTGTGTGTGTGTGTGTGTGGGTGTGTACTTAGTACAAGAGTGATGGGATGATGATGATGGTTGGTCTTCCTGTTGGAGGGACAGACTGATGGACAGAGATTCTTCTTCTTCTCTTATTCTGATCATCTGTCCATGTTGACTGATCGAGTTGCTCTGCAGTTTTTACTCTGGATCTTCCCCAGTCAACCTACATTCCTCTGTCACACAAAAGAAGAACAAGGTGTGTTTTAGGTTTAGGAAAAAAAACATTATTTTGTTCCACAAAAGTCTTTGCCTTCTTACAGACTTGTGCTTTTTGCTCTAGTTACACCAAGAGGTCCTGAAGCTGATAATCTCACCACCACCACCATGTTTGACGGTCAGTATGTTGTTTTTCTGAAATGCTACACTTGTTTTATACCAGACGCAACAAAATGTTAACTTTCCAAACATTTTCCCAGCAGTCTTTGAGATAAATCTGATTTAGAAAATCAGTTTTTTGTTCTTGTTGGTGGTCTTTGCCCAGTCTCTACATCTTATTGTTGAATCAGTGAATTTGTTTCTTATTTGTTGTTGGAAATTATTTATTGGGGCTCAATGAGTTGCTATTGGACAAGTGTTAGCCTGCTTCATGTTGTCAGGTGGGTTCTATGTAACTTATATCGTCTTTCTATATGTCTGGTAATGAGGAGGCCTGAGAGCCTTTGTTGAAACTGAACTCGCCTATCGAGAAAAAAAAAGTGATTATTCACATTTAATTCAACAATATGGAAACAGCTTGTTGTACTTATTCTGGTCATCCTGTTAGAATCAGATCTATTTGATGATCTACAATATACTAAACTACTAGTTCCGTTGGCAGATTATTTCACTTATAACCTGGTAGAAATGTCTTATGAGTGAAATAATCTGCCAGTGGAACAAGTAATTTGCTCAATATTAAGGAATTGTTTACTTAAAGCAAGCTTCTATGTTTTACAGAAAAGTTTCTTACAAGTTAATTTTGTCATTTCAAGTGCACCAAGATATTTCCTCATATCTGGCTTTTTTTTCTACACCAAATATAACATCAATAGTCATACGGTTGAAAATGTTAGGTCTTTATTCCCAACCCAGTTTCCTTTTTACTACTTCCCTTTATGCCCAATACAAACTCTGCAGTCCTTTCACTTCCTTTAACCTCTTATCTCCTCTTGTCGTCCTCCTGTCTTGCTCTTGAACTCTCCATTACCGTCTTGTCATTTGTTTTATCTCTTCACCCAAAGCAAGCCCTTCATCTTATTGCCCAGCTGTTGCAATCTGCTTCTGTCTTCATTGTGATGCGGGTCAGCGGGTCAGCCGGGGGGCTTGTCATTAGCTGGGACTGTGAATTTGTTCTGATCACAGGTGTAGACAAGATAATAGGAGTGTTGGGTGGTCAGTGTGAGGAGGCTGGAGGACTGGAAAGAGAAAATATGAAGGTGTGAGGAGAGCAGTACACTTTTAGACAGAGGAACGTAATAAAATAGAGTAATGAAATAGTAAACTGTTTAAAATAAATTAAAATTCACAAAAAAGCAAATTGATTTGAATAATTCTATTAAGTATTTTTGTCCAGGTTCAATGAAAACACCTCATTTAGACAAAACTATTCCAACTCAATATGCATTTCTGTTTCTGTGCTGCCACTGTTCTTTACTGATAACCTTTTCTCTGCCTCATAACATTCAGGGTTCGACTTTCGATGCCTCTGTGCTGAACAGCTGTTCTCTTTCTCTTCATCTCCCAGAGAAACAATAGCAGCCAATGTCAGACTGCTGATGCTGAATCCAGAGATGTCCACCAGTCTCTTTACCTACTCTACTGTTCTCTCCTGCATGTTGAGGAAAACAGATGATGGGAGATGGCTGCATTGAGGATGTTTTAGTGCAGAAGCAGATTGTGGAGAGTTCTGTTTTTTCTGAGTGTTGAACCTCTGTGGGTTGACTCAGTGACTCCTTTTGTGTTTGCTAGTAATGAGAGCTGCAAAGTATGCTGCTGTTTTGTCTTCCTGTACATGTGTTCATTTGTGTTTGGTCACTACTGTTTGTTCAGCTTTTAGGTTTCCTCTTTGCACCCAGGAGTTTTTGTGTGTATTTTTGCCTGGGGGAAACAACCTAATTTAAACAGCTAGAGTTGGTTAAATTGAACATGTTGAGCTCATGTAAGAAGTGACACATAAATGACTTTTGCAATCATTCATGTTTTTTAAGCTTTTCTTCAGCTTTCTAGCAGTCTTAAGTGACAGACTGGCATCTGTTCAACAGATTGGTTGCTATAGTGAGTAAAGTGTTGTTCTCTGAATCTGGTGATTGTTGGTTCAAACCCTGGTTGTGGAAACCTCCAAATGCAATGTCAGCATAAAAATGTGCCACGTCAAGGTGGAGACAGAACACCAGGGGTGTGGGATTTCAACCCATGTCCTTCATAATTGATGTCTGATGCCATAACCTGTAGACCACATGTTAATCTACGCTTCTTAATCTTGGAGTAGAAATAGAAACTTTCTTTTCAATAAAAATGTCTGAGTGCCAAATGGCACAGGTGCAGCCCAGATGCCTTCCTATTTTAGTCTTGGAATATCTTACAACATGAAGATCTTGAGGTCCAGGTCTTTGTCTCTGTAAACATGGGGACAGATGCATCCCCACTCCCCTGGTGTTCTGTCTCCACCTTGCTGTGGCACTTTTTTAAACTAGCTCAGACGTTGCATTTGGAGGTTGCCACAACCAGGGTTTGAACCCACAAACACTGGATTCAAAGCGTAACACATTACTGCCTTGCGCATCAGATGCCTGTTTGTCTCTTCAGACTGTCAGGAAGCTGGAGAGAAAAAATAATGTTGACAATGATTTGTAACAAACTGGAGAGGTTTAAATCAGTCTGTCTATATTTCTGTGCACCTAAAACTCTTAAGAACCTTGTTCTGATACATAAAGTTATGTGTAAAACAGATTATATTTTCCATGCCAGCCAGCTATGCTCCCAGCAGCCTCTCTGTTGACATAGCTTCCACAATGGGAACTAAATCCCTCCCATTGTGAATCTAACCCCAGGCAGAGTTACTACACTACACTGTTGTCCAGTACAGGCCTAAAGCCTGGATCTAGAAGTCTAACAACCCCCTCCTCATGGAGCCCATGCTGCATTGTTAAGCTTCATTCTGGTCCTACAATGGCACATCGCACTTTGGAAGTCATTCTCAAAAAGGAGAAGCCAATCAAAAATAAAGCCAGTTATTGTGTCTCTTTTGACACACGTTGGTGAGCTGGCCCAACCCCATTGGTCGCCCTAAACCCCAGGATTCATTCATGTTCATTCATGTCCATTATATGAACAAATTAAATAAAACCCAGGATGGAAGGGAAGCTTAGAATCAGCCTGGGTTGAGAGGAACACAGAGAGGATGGATGGTACAGAGCTTTCTGCATCTCTAATGGACTTACTTATCGATCAATATTCAAACACATCCAGAAGACATGGACACCTTGTAAAAATGAGACAGGTATGTAGCTCCAGCTAATAGAGGCAGGTTCCCTCTTGCATGTTTTTCCTCATCTAATTCTCAGTGAGTTTCTTTTTTCTATTTAAGCATCAAATCTACTTCAGCTCAAAATGATTATAATCAACGACAGCAGACATTTGGAACACATAACAAGACTAAAAGCTCTCAGGGCATCAACATAAGGCCCTGAGAAATGCTTTTCTTTTCTGTGTTTTATAACCTAACTATGTCTTAAAATACTCACCAGCTGCATTGATATTGACATGGAATTACATCCAGATAACGTCAGAAAACACTGAGGGTTATTTAAATACAGTAGGCTAAGTACCATCATGCATTACATTGTTGGCTTCTCATGTAAAATCCCAGTAAAAGACAGTAGCTGCATTTCCTTTAGAAATATGTGCAAATCTTTGTTGATTATCTGCTGATGTAAAAAGAAAACACAATTTCACAATTGTGCTGATTCTGTTAAATACGAAATGACATTAAAATCATGCTTGTTCACATAATAAGTCCTCAAACATGACAGGAACAGATGTAAACAGCTACATGAAATATACTTATCATTCATCAGTATTATATTCAGTATTATATTCATATGGTCTAGTCAAAGTCTGAACTTAAATCCAATACAAATGAACTTTAAACATGCTGTTTATGTTTTATTGCTGGCCATCTGGAAGTGTTGACAGCCAAAACACTCCAACTGCTTTTCAGATCTGAAACATCTAAGTGTGACAAAACAGCAAAAACAGAATAAATCTCTAGTTTTTCACAGCAATCTATGTCGCCTCTTTGTTTCCTTAATCATCTCAGAAATAGTGTGCCTTTCGTAAACGAGCGCATGGATGCATCCCTGTCGATGGGATGGAAAGGAAGTGGAGAGAGGAATGAAAAGCGAACAAGAAAATGTGATGAAAAGGTTATGGAGGGAGGGGAGAAAAGGGCAGGTGGAAAACTGCTCTTTAGGGTCTTTGAAAGCAGCTGGTACTGGTTTGAAGCTTGACCCCATTTAGGACGGGCGAGAGACATCGAGACAAACTGTGGGAGAGAGAGAGTGAGCGTGCAACAGACCCTTCAGCCGCGCTCTTAAAGGCCCTCCACAGGAAGTCCTCATTCTTCCTGGAGCAGACACCCCCCACCAACAGCTGCGAAAAAGCCCTCATTTAGGCTGAGTGGAAGGGGAAGACAGAGAAAGAGTGGACCCCCATCCTCCACCTAGGGGGGCCCTCGTATCAAAACTTCCCCTCAGCAGGCAAGACAGAAATGTCAGCAAGAAGGAAGGCTTTAGAGTCTTTTATCATTTCATTTGCTTATTGATTTGTGTGTGTGCTTGTTAGAGACCAATTTGACCTTTACAGGAATTTCCAGCTTGAAACAAAAATTCTTCGATTTATTCTCTGGAGGAAAATCCTCTACAGTACCGACTGAAAAACAACTTCAAGGCATTCTAGCTGTAAATACGTAGAGAGGACATTTAGGAAAGACCAGAAAGACTCCAGCTTGTGTTTCTTTGCTTCAGCTGACCGAACGTTTTGGTCCACAGAACAATTTTCAGACGCGTCAGTAAAACTTAGCCGTTGTAATGTTTGTGTTAAATGGGATTAGCTGTTCTTGGCCAGCGGCACCAGCTACACACACAGAGGTGTCTGCTTAAGCAAGCCTAAAACTAGGAAAAACAAGCAGAAAAGTAAGATTATTGTGTCACTGGAACCATCTGTACATTTTTTGTTAAAACACAAGCTAAAATCTACGGGAGAGGATTAGGGATACTGGAAAAAAAATTAGGACTCTAATCTCTAAATTTTGACCTTTTTCTCAAATCTAATTCTGTAGGAATCTGTCAAAATCTAAAACAACAAAACGTTCTTGCATGTATATCAGTTACCTTTACCCTTTTAAATGTGATGTGCTCAGTTCAGTTTAACATTGAAGTTTCTGATCTCTCATCATTTGTTTTCACTGAGAAATGAGCTGGACCAATTCTGTAGGTCCACTGCTTCAGTTAACTGTACAAAGCCCTCAATAATTTCCCTTCCACTTCACAATTATGCATCATGTGTTGGTCTATCACATTAAATCCCAATGAAATACATCATAGTTTGTGCCTGTAGTTTGAGAAATTGTTTTAAAAAGTTTGACTTTTGCACTGAAATTGGATTAAATTGTCCATATAACTGTTGGTAATCACAGAGGACCTTACCATTTCCTATTAGCCTCACTTAATTTGTTATAGTTGAGAAAAATTAGTCAGGTCTTTAGTTTTAATGATTCATTAATTCTAATATTTCCTCACCTGTGGAAGAAACTGACCCTTCATCGATGCCAGTTTCCTTCTCTTAGCTTCAAGGATCATTTGACAGTTGTTGGCAGGGAATCTGAGAAAAGAGAAACGAGAAAAAAAAATTACATTTTTATTGTTTATTTGACATAATATAGCAGCTTCCCACATACATTGATTTAGCACAGAGATTTCAATCTTTTTTCATTACATCATCTTGATTAAATTGTGAGGAAAAGAAACCCTAATTACTAAAATCATTATTTGACAAATTAATTTCAATAGGTTCTTCCAAAATGGCACAAGACACAAAAACATAATTTTGCTTTTATGTTTATTATGGTTTATACTGTGACTTGTAAAAATATAAAGCTTATTTAACATAAATTGTTTTTCACATATTCTTTCTTTCAAGCCACAGATCACTGTGGAGATCACTTAAACTGCTTGAGGTTTAAACTTGACCTAAACAACTGATTGAGTTTCAACGTGTAGAAAACTGAGCCCACTGCTACCAATCAGCTTTATGTGTGTTTGCATTAGACCGACATGTTGGACGGATACAGATCACTTTGATCTGTTCATGGTATGTTTGCGCTGGCCTGGTCTGACCGCTCTCTGAGGGACTATCATTGCTGGTAATCCACTTCATGGTCCACTAATCTGTTTTCACCAGGGTCGCTCCCCACCCTGCTCTCTTTCTCTCTTTTTCTTCTTCTGGCCACTCCTCAGCAGGGTTCCTCCCTCTCTGCTCACCTTGCTCTTTAAAGGTCACATCTTTATTCTTCTCTCTTTCCTCCACCTCCCTCCTCTCTTTAATAGCACTAATCTTATTACACAAAGAATCAAAGCTTTCAAGTTTATCTTCTGTCCATTTGGAAATCAAACTCATAACAACAGCTTAAGGATCTTTTTCCTGTTTGTTTACTCTATCGATGCTCTGATGAAAACCTGCCGTCATCCTCATGTATATTCTGAATTTTGATACTGCATCAATGTGCATGGAGCAGGTTTGAGATGCTGTGGGTAACTAATCTCCACCAGCAATAGTTGTCATCCAGCATTTGCGATACCTGGCACTGAGACTTTTACATCCCTACAGAGATATTGGCACAAGTTGAAGAAAGTTTGAGAAGCTTTCCTCTCAAGCTTTAAAGTAGCTCAGTTCAGCAACTGCATGTCGTCCTAAAGAGTTTCTGGACAAAGTCACAACATTTACGATGTAAAGACCCTTCTTTATCCAACCCTCTCCTCATCCTTCAACCTGCTTCGTTTCTCACCACTAACAAACATCGTCAGATTTCTGCCCAGTTCCTATACACACACAAACACCCGAACACGTGGTCTAATCATATTCCTTCCTATCTAGAAGCAATCAGTGATAATGTTGGCTGCTCCCAAGCGCCGCAGCAAAACTGGCAGAGAGGACACACAAGCTCTAATTAAATTAAATGTGTGTGTGCAGCGGTGGTAGCAGGGGGTGAGCACAGATTAAATGTAGCTGTAGCATCATCAGTGTTTGACCTGCGTGTAACAGATGGAGCAGCGATTAGAAATAAAGATTTGAGTGCTAAAGGTCAAAACTGCTTCGTTAAGAGTGATGTCTTTTAAGTGTCACATTCTTAGAAAGGAAAACTAATTTAGCTCTTGCACAAATACCACGTCAGTTGGGTTTTTTGTTAATTAAATCTGCAACCTTTCTATATATTCCTCTCTGAAAATCTGTCTAAAATGGTGCCATTACAGAAATTGTTGATTAGAACAGCATAGTTTGATTAAAAAGTTGATTAGAAAACGGGAAAAACATGAAGTACAGAAAATGACAGTCTGCTTCACTGAAATCTTAAATGTCGTAAAAAGAAATAGAAGCCAAAACCAGAGAGATGTGGAAGAAAACAAAAGTACCATATCAGATTATTAGAAAACAGCTTAAATGGAAAGACTTAGCCAATCAGCTTCATGGTGATGAAAAAAAGTATTTATCATCATGAAAAAGTTTAGACAGGCTCTAAAAGAACTGTCTAAAATCTCAAAAGATCTCCGAGGCTAAACCAGGAAATGCAGATGAGTGGTTTCATGTTGCCAAAGCAACCAGAGCAAACAGTGGTTATGTAATTATACGTATATAAAATCAGCGATTCATGAGATAGCCAAATTTAAGTACTTATACGTTTATAAATAAATGCTTTTGCTATTTGTTTCTCACTTGATAAAAAGTGAGATAAAAATAGATATTTCTATGCAACAGTGTGGTTGATTTCCTTAGAATTTGCAGTAGTCAGAAAAAACTCAACTTTAAGGATCCTGAGTTTTAGTCACTTTCTTAAACTCGCCTGTATGTGAGATAAATAGTTTTAGCCTCTACCAAAATATTTATTCTCTGGAAACATGCTGATTTGGATTTATTGTGATCCGAATTAGATCACAATTAGTCAAAAGAAAAAAAAATCCAAGTGATAATCATAACAATTTAGTGAAAAATTGTGTTTAGTTTATTGTTTAATTTCAGTATCTCAGGGCTAAATATATGTGGTCTAGAAAAAAATGGTAAGAAGAAAAAATTACATATTTAATGATAAAGATCTATAATTCTTGTTTCAAGAATAATTCTTGCATAAACTGCTGTGCGAGGTTTGAGATCAGGGTTCATTTTGGTCTTGGCTGCTCCCTGATTAGGTGTTAGCTTCCTCTTCTGCAGCAAACTAATGTGGAGTTATACTAAATGAAAGCAGCAAGGGAGTTACCTGCTGCAAGTTGTAACCCTTTGATAGAACCTTACTTGAAAATGATTTAAACAATCCCTTTTGGAAGCACATTATCTAAAAAAAGGAAACACAAAACCCATCTAAACAGCCCACAGGTTCTAATGAGGGTGTTTTGTCCATCAAGATAACTATAATGTATTTTCTTCATAAGAAACAGTTTTGGAGTTTCGGTGTAAGCAAAGATTTCTGAGTGCAGCCTCAAATGTCTGACAGACACGCAAAACCCATTAACAAGTCTTCTTACCACAATCCGAGCCATTCATTAGGCATCAATCAAAGGAGGATGTGTGATGATTAAATGAGGAGTGCTAATGCTTTGTAGCACTTGTACACCAGGCCATTTTAGTCTGACACCTGGAAGAGCGCAAAATAGATAGGAGGAGGATGTCAGGCTCTGTGATGATGGCTGGAGCAGGTCGGTGCTGACTGGCTAATTTATTAATAAAAACATCAAAGAAGTCAACTTACAATTTTCAAAGTTGCATCTCAATTAGTTAGGCTTAGACTAATTAGTCAACTGATTTCTGTTTCTGTTTGAAAAGGGTCAAACACATGCAAATCAATTTCACATGGAGCTCCTCAGAAAATTGAAACATATGTTCATGTTGCTCTAATAATAACTGTACAAAATTTGAAGCACGGCCCATACTGTATGCTACACACTATGGTAAAAACAAACAAACAAACAAAAAAAACATTGTACTCATTATGTGGCTGTCAAATAAAAAAAGGTCCTAGCAGATGTTTGATTCAGCTATGCTGTCTCTGTCTTGTTAGCTCTTATGCCAAGAAACCCTCAGTAACCCAGGAACCCAGTGTTGAATCAATTCAGCTGTTTCTCTAAACCTTTTAACATGTCAGAGCTCACGGTTGCATATTCATGCTGTGTGCTTTCCTGTTTGCCTATATCTGCTCTGTCAGTGCTGTGGAGCTGCAGTGGAGCTGACAGCTTGCTGTGACAGAGAGCCTAAAACCAACAAAGTGTCAGCTGCTGCACAGGAGAAATGCTGTTGATTGGATTAGGCCGCTGTGTGTTCTCAGGCCTAATGGAGCGAGTTCCAGACCCCGTCCAACACGGATCTATTTTTAATTAGAAATTAGACACAGAAACAAGGGAACTTTCTGAAAGGCGTTGAAAATAAAAACCTTTCATATTTGTAATTAGCACGTATTAAAACTGTTAGCTACCAAAAAAAAAAGAAATTCTAAACTTTCCACACAGGTAAAGTTTTGCTGTGGACTCACCAAAAATATTTCTGCGACTTCCAAAAGAGAGTTGGTAAGACATTATGCAGTCATATTCAATAAATTGGAATATCATTAAAAAGTCAGTCTATTTCAGTAGCTCATTTCAATAAGTGAAATGCATTTTACAAATTAATTACATCCAGACTGATGTTTTTCAGCCTTTATTTTTTGTTAATTATGATGATTTCTCAATTACAACTAATGAAAACAAGACATTTAAGATTAGAATATTACATCAGAGCAATAAAAAAAATATTTGATTACAGGAATGTGGGATAAATGAAAAGTATTCTTAATACCTGATTAAAGGTTGTTTTTAAAAAGTACTTTTAATCTGAAACGAGTCTCATTGGACCCGCACCTATTCTCTATTAAGTATTCTATGGCATATAAGGGAGCAAATACTTTCCCCCATATTGTACACCTAGTTATAAACCTGACTGAAATATCAGATACCTGCAATACAAGCAAACTGATAAATAGCCAAACTACACAGTGACCCAGCAATACAATAAACAAGTCTGATAATGTTCATGGAAAATCACAAATATATTAAGTCAAGTGAGTCAGATATCACCATAGTTACAATCCAGTCATGTTGCATTTTGTAGAATAACTTACTAAAATATTCTTGATGGACTTGAGTAGCTTAATGGATCCAGTATAAGGATTAGTGCAAATGTTTAAAACATTGAAATGCGTGATTTGAACTTAGAAAACCTCACAGCAGCAGGAATCTCCAACTCTGCACATCTGAGCGCTGTGCAAAGGTGAGCTGCTACAGAGGAAGTTTACTGTTCCAATCAACTTCATCATTTACTCCTTTAGACATTTACCAACTCTGAGGCTGGAAATTGTTTTCAATCATTTGCTTCCTCAATTTTTTTCCTCTTGCTCCCATTTCTTTCCTTTTATTTTCCATTCACAGCTTAAAGAGTCCAACTTACAAATAAAAATAATGTAGCAAAAGTTTTGATTTGTATGTTTTGTGTGTTGCAGATTTTAACTCTTACTGACTGAAGAAGGATATGGATTCTTCAAGAGAAAGTTAATTTAATGTGATACTCCATAGTCGGGATCCCAGGAGGAAACAGGAACACACAGAATGATCAACTCAAGATTGACATGAACAGATCTTCAAACTTTTACCAACTAAATACATGTTTGTGGCCAAACGAGAGCATGTTCTTCAATAATGGACTAAGAACCTTCTGTTTTTTAATAGCTTAACATTTAGACATACATTTGTTGAAAGAATTAAGAAGACATTATTTAACCTGCTTATTATTATCATCAAGACAGGGAAGTTAATTCATTAAACAGCAATGCTCCTTGTTCAAAAATTAATTCAATATCTTATTTATTTTTGTTAAAACTAGGGCTGTGAGTCCAACATCAGAAAAACTTTATTTCTGTTGCTACTCAATACGTTTTCAAAGCTTGATGCCGAGAACTAGTTGATGTCAAATCATTGTCACCAAACCAGATTCATTTTCTAGATCAAAGATGGAAAAGTGTTCATGAGCAGAACATTTTACTGAGATTAACTCACTTCAAACTATTCATTTGGACTAATTCCTTTGTGTGTTTTGCAAATAAATGTTTATCTTTCAACTAAATAAGCTTTTATTAACCCAGTCTCCTAATGTTTAGTGGAAAAGTGCTACTGCTAACTTTCATAACAATCACTTCCAGTCACAATCTGCCAGCAGCCAGAAATGATGGCAGAAAGTGACAGACAGGAGCTAAAACAGGAATATGGTGTGACAGAGTTAAAGCCTGTCACAGTGGTGTTGCTTTTTCTGTTCAGGAGTTGCACAAAGCCGTCATCTATGAAAGGTCAACCTGCTCTAGACCACACTGTAAATGAAGTGACCAGAGTGGCCCTGGAATCCCAGGTGAAGCTGATTCTCTTCATCAGTTGTCAATTGATTCTCCTACTAAATACCTCAACACTGAACACCAGAGGTAATTTAATAAAGCTTTTGACAAACTGGCTCTACTTCCTGGATCAATACAAAAAAATAAATACTACATTAGTAAATAGAGCGATACATTGTTACTGACAGGATATAATTATTTGGTCAATGTAAAATATTTCTGTCCATTTCCTGATCTGATTTCTGCCTCCCAGACACGTGTGGTATCCGAGTCTCTCAGAGCAATCGCACAATGGAGTCCTCTTAACGAGCAACGCGGCAGCTAAGGAGGAAAAGTCCTCGCCATGCCAACATGGCTCACCAGCCTGCTGAGAGTCGAGCAGCACCTGACAGATGCCACTTTGGGGGCAAAATCCCAGAGGGCTCCAAAGAGCCGGAACAGGACTGAAGCCAAGGGAGCAGGAGACTGGAATACCGAAACACGTTACAGTTATATGTATAAATATGATTGCTGAAATCCATTTAACTATTACTAATGTAAAGCAAATGTTTTTTACATATTTGTTGTTAAGAGACAGATAATCTTTGAAAAGATCAACCTGTTCCCAGAGCAACTATTGCTATCTCAAGAAATGCAAAACCCCTGACCAAAAACAACCAATCAGAGTCGGGGGGGAAGGTCTCAGTGCTGTCAATCAGTCTTGTATACTTGCTGCTGAATGTACTAATGGCAGGGAAACAATTTACCGTTAAAGGAAAACAGTTTTTCCACCATCATGATGGTTTTTCCACCATCCATAACAGGATCTATCAGGAAGACACTGATAGATCATTCGTTCATAGAGCAACGGAGCAGCACTATACACAGAGAGGGATGACAGCGTTAAGACCCTCCCCCTTGGCTCTGATTGGTCGTTTCTAGTTGTAACTGGGAGAAGGCAGAGCAGCTCAATTTCTTTTACAGATTATTTAATCTCTCATGGCATACTGTCATGACATAGTGACAGTTTCAACAAATATGTAAAAAACAGAAAAAAATTATAAAGGCCACATCCTGCAGTTTTAAACCTATATAATTAAGAAATCACTTAAATATCACTTGCTCAGCAACATGAAGTTGGCCTAAAGATTGAATGTTATATGCTGCTGTTATCTTTAACTAACTCAAGTCCAGACTCAGTCTAGAAAGGTTTCTAAATCCATTTTAAAGGCTCATCCAAAAATTGAGAAAATATAGAACAATGACAATCCCTCATTAGACTGAAGTTACTCAAAAAACTCAACAATGACTCAGTCAGGAGGTCAAGAAACAACCCAGTACAACATCTAAAGCTCATTATTGAGAGAAAAACTCCATGCAAAAGTACAATAATCCAAAACATGGTGCTAAGTCCACCTCTCAATGGATGACAACAAATGTTTTAGAGAGACCTAGTCAAAGGCTGGAACTGAAATCTGACCTCCAATTAGCTATTTATGTTCAAAATCACAATGTGGCTGAATTAAAATAATTCTGCAAGAAAAACATCAAAATATCTCAACAGAGTGCAGTCACTTTTCATCACAGAGAGAAAATCATCATTTGAAATTTGCTTTTTATATTTAACCAGGTTATCTTTGTCTGGCAAGAACATTTTTCATCTAAAATGTTTAAGTGTGACAAAAACACAAATTAAAGAAATCTGTAAGGGATTGTACACTTTTTAAAGGGATTTAATACATTAGTCAGAATGGTTTGCATGTTCATTCATTGCTTATATGTAAAATAAAAAAAGAAATAGTTTTCAAGGTTGATCATTTCAAACATTTATCTTCTCTGTTCCTGTAGCTTACATTAAGACACATTTAGTTACAGATAATCTGAATGGTCTTTCTTTTAATTAAGATTTTTTTTTACCATAAATTTGAAGTTACTCTTCTCTTAGAAGAAGAGTAAAACAGTTTGGTGAAATTTAATTTTAGCTGTTGTGGGAGAGTAGAACTGTATACAATAAAAGACAACAAAATCATCTGACATTTTTAAAGTGGTGTTTTGCGGGTCATGGTGGACTAAATGATCTCTTTCAGCATTTATCTTTGTGATGAAACCCAAGCATGGAAGGTAACCCTGGGCCTGCTGCAGGCCTGCCTGCTTTGGCTCCTGAATTCTGCCTCATTAATTGATTAAAACCATTAAAAGGCTGCGACATGTCCAACATTTTTTATAGGATTACTGTAGGCTCTTTTTTTCTACCCTGCTCCTTTTTCTCAGCAGTCCTGAAACAAACAAAAGATGTGCTTTGAATGGCACGTGCTCCAAGCGTCACTCACCTGTTTCCTAGCAACGGGCACAACAAAAAAAAACACCTGTGGCTCTGAATAGACGGCTGTGTAACCCTAATTTAGACAAAGAAGGGTTTGGTGAGCTACTTAAATTAAGTCAAATTTATTAGAATAAATTGTATATCAAAACACGTGAAAATAGCCTGTTTAGTGTGTTTTCTAATAAGCTTTAAATGTGGTTTTAATAAATAAATAAATGTATTATTAATAAAATAAATAGTTAAATTAAAAAAAACTGAAAAAGAAACTCATAGGCTGAAACTCATCTCATGCGTAAAGCTAAAAAAAAATTTAAAAAGCCATTTCGAAATAAATTGTTTTGACTGAAACTGTATTAATAATTTAACCTTCAGTTGATTTTATTTTACCTGAGTTTTATTTATTATTGCTATAATGACATGTTCCTTCTGATTTGTGAGCTGAAATAATAAAAAATGCTCCATTAAATCTCTCAGTCCTCCTGACTCACTTTTGGACCGGCGCTCGTGTCGTGTTTTTTCTAGCGACACGCGCAAAAAGCGATGACAGAGGGAGTAATTTTTAGGTCTCGCGCTCCGACGTCACCAGAACCTCGAGCCGCTTGCATGCAAATCACGTCTGCGCTCGCGCCTCTCCATTGGCCGCCTCGCGCTCATTTAGCTGCTGTCAGAGCGCGCGGCCCGGCGACGCACCGGCAACTTTTCCCAGTTAGGCTCAGCTTCAACCAAAGTCGCTCCAACAAGTCCTTCCCATTCCACGGATGACACGCAGGAGGAAGACGCTGCAGCTTCAGCTCTGAGTGGATTTCAGTCACTTCTTCCCTCCGTGTTTTTTGGAGGCTGAATGATTCTGTCTCTCTGACTGTCCTACAAAGACGAGGTGAATGTACAGCATCATGATGGAGACGGACTTGCATTCCCCCGTGGTGCCCCAGACCAACCCATCCAACCCGGGGGGACACGCGGGAGGAGGAGGCGGGGGGCCCGCGGGGAAGGTCCCCCAGGAGAGGATCAAGAGACCCATGAACGCCTTCATGGTCTGGTCCCGGGGCCAGCGGAGGAAAATGGCACAGGAGAACCCCAAGATGCACAACTCGGAGATCAGCAAGCGGCTGGGCGCGGAGTGGAAGGTGATGACCGAGGCGGAGAAGAGACCCTTCATCGACGAGGCCAAGCGGCTCCGGGCCATGCATATGAAGGAACACCCGGACTACAAGTACCGCCCGCGGAGGAAGACTAAGACTCTACTCAAGAAGGACAAGTACTCACTTGCCGGCGGACTCCTCGGTTCGTCGCCGGGTGTGGGGATGGGCGGCGGGCAGCGGCTGGAGAGCCCCGGAGCGGGACACGTGGGCGCCGGCGCGGGCTACGCGTCGCATGTGAACGGCTGGGCGAACGGGACGTACTCGGGTCAGGTGGCGGCCGCGGCGGCGGCGGCTCACGCCATGATGCAGGAGGCGCAGCTGGCGTACACCCAACACCCGGGCGGCGGGGCTCACCCGCACCACCACCCGCACCACCACCACCACCACCCGCACCACCACCCGCACAACCCGCAGCCGGTGCACAGGTACGACATGAGCGCGTTGTCTTACAGCCCGATCTCGAACTCGCAGAGCTACATGAGCGCGTCGCCGCCGGGCTACGGCGGCATCACCGGCTACACCCACCAGCACCAGAGCTCCGGGGTCTCCCCCGTGTCCGGGGCCATCGGAGGGACTCTGGGTTCGCTCGTGAAGTCGGAGCCGAGCGTCAGCCCGCCCGTTTCCACGGCGCGCGCGCCGCCGCCGTGCCCCACGGGAGACCTGCGGGACATGATCAGCATGTATCTGCCCACCGGCGAGGCGGCGGGCGGCGACTCGGTTCCGAGCAGACTGCACGTGCTGCACCCGCAGCACTACCAGAGCGGCGGCTCCGCCGCGGTCAACGGGACGGTTCCGCTCACGCACATTTAAAACGACCGTATGAACTGGAAGCGCTGCGAACACAACCAAATATTTCCACTCCACGTGCGAGACTCCAGCTGCTGGTGGACTGTAAATTATAGGCGGCTGCAGTCATAATGCAATCACTTTGAACTTTTTATTTGATTTGATTTTTTAATAATAATTGTTACTTTACAAAAAAAAAAGAAGTGATGGATCTTTTTTTTTTTGTCCGAAAGCGCCTCAGATCCGCTTGCCAACTTCTGACACCGTTTAAATTATAATCCATACAGGCTGGTGCAATTTAAAGCTTATTTTATTCTCAGACATTTCGGCGGAATTACAGACACCAGCCGAGTGTTTGGAGGATGTTTTAAAGAGGGAAGCGTATAATAAATGCAGAGCGGTGTGGAGAAAGAAAGGATGAAAAAAAGTTACAGGCTGCAGTTTAAATTGATTTCCAGTTTTGATGCTTGTAAACATGTGAGTCGGTGTAATTTGAATTTGTTCCTGTTGTTGTAAAATCTTGTAAATTGTGAATAAATAGGCCTACTGAAAACGCTTTTATGCAACTGTATACATAATTTACAAAAAGGCAAATCTACATTTTTTGCAGCTGAAGCCGGAGCAGCGCTGACTTTAATAAATTGTCCAAGATTTCTTTGTCTCTTGGAGAAACGTTACACTTTGTGTTTTTATTTTTTTTAATCACTTTCATTTTTAAAAGAGGACCGAATCAGCTGCTTTTATAACCTGGAGCACTCATTTATTTTTCTTTTGTGAACCTAGCAGTTCACCAGAATCGGGAATAAATCAGTAGTTATTGCACAAAATTATTAAGATAAATATTGTTTTTTGCACAGCAGGCCTAAAAAAATATTCTGTAAAACCGTCTTACTTAAAAAAAAATACTATAAACCACTGGTTCAATGTTTTTTCTTTTTTTGTTGAAGAAACGCCTATGTACTTCAATATTCAGTTGAAAATTTTGATAAAATTAATTTAGTCATGTTTTAGGTGGGTCTGCCTAAAATTGCTCTTTTTGTGTTTATTTCATTTTCTCCAGTTGTATAAAAACTTAGCACAGCACACAGGGTGCTAAGTTTTGTGATTCTGGTATTTTTTCTATTGTCTTAGTAAATATTACTTATTTTGCAGCTTCTTTTGTAGATTTTAAAATGAGAAAAATCACCAGTATGATGGATTTAATTGCAGTATTTACTGTTTTGATTTTAGCCTTGCTTAAATATTTTAAATAGCCATTTATATATCGAGTATTTTTAAAGCACTTTTGTTTTTTTATTTTAACAGGAACATTTCCAATAATAACCGATTTTGTGTTATTTTGTCAGCATCATCATGTCTTGAACTATAGCTCTACACTCACAATCATTTAATTGCCCCTTAAGGCCAAAAGCCTCATTGTTTGTCTACCTGCCTGCAGGATTGTGACCTCAGCAGTCCAAATCTCAAACAAAAGCCAATCCGATCACAGCATCCCACGGTCGCTTCACTTGTATATAGGCTCACCTCAAACTTATTACCACCTGTGTTCCTCAAATCTCCCCCCTCCTCCCTGACCTCCAGCATCAAGCGCTTTGCTGCTGTGTGTCTAATTGCCACGGCTGTTAAATGATTCCCTTCTTTAAATTTGATGGCTGAATCAGGGGAGGCCCCCGGGGCAGAGAGAGGGGCATGAATGGGAGGACGAGGCGAGGAGAGGGAGGGAGGGGTTTTGTGTTGGAGGAGAATGGGGATTAGTCTTGGTGTAAGCCGGGGCGACCGCAGGGTCAGGGCTGACAAAAAGGCCGGCCAACAACACCCCTGGTTCTATCAACCTAATTCCCTGTCGGGCCTGAACCTGACAATAAGAGGGGCAGCGAGGACGCAAATCCAGCCATGTCAAGCTGGGACGTCCTCCAGACTAAATTGAAGATATTTCACTAATTATTTGAAGAATTCAAGGGGGGGAAGAAGAGCAATAACTTGCAACTAAAACTCAAAAATACTCAAGCGAACACAAGCTCTGAAAACATTTAAGAATCTGTTTCAATTTTCAATCATCTGAGAAAATGTGGCCAAAAAACAAACATTAAACATTAGATTCCTTCACTAAGTCACTTTCACTCATCAGCTTTGATTATTTTAATATTACATAGGTGAATCATGAAAAAGGTTTATTTGTGTGTGTGATTTAATGATATCTGTAACGTTACATAAGACAAAAAAAGGACTTGCACGCGGGTTCAGGTCAGGTTGGTTTGTTGGTCGACCCAGAACCCTGACGCCTCACTCCTCAAAGCAGGTGTTGCTATTTTTAGCAGCGTGAGCAGCAGCAAGTCCTGCACCAATTGGAACCAGCGTGTCCACAGAGCTGGCCATCTGAAGGACGCAGCAGGTGCTATAAGGTTTCATGGCAGAGTTCAGCTCTGACTTTGGTTTTGATAAAACGCAGTGGACCAGCAGTAAATCCCCACATTCCCTGTGACTGTGGAAACGTTTCACTGTGTGGATTCTGAGACTCTGCATTCTTCCTTCAGACCTTGAGACCTTAATTTGTAAAGAATGCAAATATTTGTTTTCATCTATAAGAGGACAGTCCTGTCCTTTTGCTCCCCAATTCAGGTAAGATGACTTCTGACTGGATCTGGTCAGGAGTGGCTTCCCTCAGAGATGTGACGTTATAAATGTCCAGTTCCATCCACATGTTATGAAACCCTTGAGTGGGCTTGTTTCAAAATCACATTTTTTTTCTTCCACTAAGCTTTCCAATAATATGCTTGCATGAAACATAGGGTCATGATATTTACACCTGATTTATGTCAGACGATGGGTACATAACAGGGAAGTGAGGAAATAAATTCAGGTGAATATTAAAAAATAATCTGTTTGGATTTTTTTTCTAGTGTGAAATCGTTTGCTGCTATCAGTTGGTTTTTTCAGGACTCCAAACTTTAAAAAAAATAAAATAAAAAATAATGCCAGTGTAACTTCAGCACCACACACAGTGAAACTGTACACCAACTTGGCTGTTTTCATTTGTGTGCCTAATGATTCAGATATTCCTGAAGAAGGAAATCAACCCAAAGCGTATTATTAATCTGCGTCAGACTAAAGAGGAGCTTCTGTTCTAGATGACAGCTGTGTGATGCCAGGCTTGAGGTTCTTTATGGTTTTATCTGTTTGGAAAAGAATCCAAACAGATTTATTTATTTGTTAATTTTTCAAATTTACCAAAGCATATGCTTAAAGAAAAGCAAACCCATAAATAAAAACATAAAACAGCATTTCATATAACTCACAATATTCACTAACATATAAATTACTGTTCCTCTCTATATGTTGTTCAGTTAACATTTGTGAGGTTGGCTGGTTAGGCTTTTTTTTGTTTTTGTTTTTTTTTGTTTAGTTTTTTTCCATGAGCCGCACTCATTGGAGTTATTTTCAGAAAGTCAATTAAAACAAAAAATGTTTAATACATATTCTGTTTAAGCTTTGACTGAATTGCTGAACAAATATATAAAATATACATGTTTAACAATCAAGACAAAAAACATTAGCTGACTCTTAATCATTCCAGAAAATATTGTTTCTGGAGGTTTTTTTATTTAATAATCTCCAGAAACAATATTGTGCAACTAAAATGATGACATACATCTCAAAATGAACATTTTAAACCATCTTCAATGACCTGGTTCAGTAAAAGAAAGAAATAGAGTCATCATGAAAGTTTTTTCTCTACAACAAATTTCTTATGTAAGCCAGTCAAACAAATATAAATGTTTTTCTCATTTTGTTACATTACAACCACAAACGTCAATGTATTTCATTGGGATTGTAGTTGATAGACCTGCAGTAGAACATATTGTTGAAGTGGGGAAAAAAAGGTTTAGCCCCACTGATTAACACCAGAAGACTGAATTTTCTGCACATTCTTCTTTCCATAGCAGCTAAAAACTCAGGCTCCAAGACTCGCCACAGACTTTCAACCAGCTCTAACACAACATGATGATGCCAGCATTGTATTTCATTCAGGGTGATGTTAGATTTCCACCACACATTTTGGAAGTGAACGTCCTTCAAACTTCTCCAGAACTTCCTCACTGACCCATCTGCTTGTTTGTTCTCTAAGAAACCTCAGGCGCCAGAAGTCAGCAGAAGTTATAGGAAGAAAAGGAGTTAAATGCTAATTTAATAATCTTCTGTTCTTTTTCCACTTTGTGTTGGTCTATTGAATGAAGTCTCAATGAATTAGGCAATTTCGGTGCCAATGAAATGGATGAAAGTTTGTGATTGTAATGTAAGAAAATGTGACAATGAGCAGAGTTTCATTTACTTCATTTACTTGAGTAACGTTTTTGGGGTGGGGTGAAGATACTTTTAGGAGTATTTCTATTGCCTTTTAATTTTATTGGAGACATTTTACTTCAATACATTCAGATTGGTCTGCCCACATGAGCAACTTCACTGAAAGAAGATCTAACTTGTTTTAACCAAAAAAAAGTCACTAGACACACATTTGAAGTTTTTGTCAGTTTCCCGAGTTTCATGTTGAAAGAAATAAATCTGAAAAAATGTTTCCTTTGCCTGATTTTATTTTGTAATCATGGTATTTAGATGAATCATTTTCATTTGAATCTTTAAAATACCAACATTTCCACATTTCTTTCTATTTTAGTTTGTCTTGCAATGTAACTTTTAAATATATCAAAACATTGATGTTTTGATCAGTTACTCAGTACTTGAATAGACCTTTTATCAAATATGTTTTGTGAGTAATGACTTGGACGGCTACGTTTTACTTTCACTTGAGTAAAATTATCTTGAAGTAGTGCTACTCTTACTTGAGTATAATTTTGAGTTTTCTGCCCACCTCTTTCTATGACTTTGCAAAGTGCAGCAGGAAGCTTTTAGCAGAAGACGATGAATTTGCTGAGGCTTATTAACGGCTCCTAATTTGATGATTCCATCCAGTAAAGGTCCAGGTCTTTGTCAGTGAGGAATATTCCTGACTGATGCATCCGGTTCCAGTCGGAGCGGCACTGAGCCCGGCGCAGCCCGCTTTTCTTCCCTCTCCTCATGTTCTGCTTGGCACATGTTTGGTCACCGCCGCTCTGGCACTTCTCTCTCCATAACCCTCCCTGCCCCCATCCCGTGCGCTCCTGATGTCCTGAACGTGGATAATCGGCGTCAGTTTATCACGCCTCCGCATACTTCCCTGCCTCTTCTCCTATAAAAACCCTCACCTCTGTCGTTGGACCCGGTCCTGTCAGGGGAGATTACGGGGGACCGATTGCACAAGACTGAATGTGGCGAGAGGAGATTAGCCGGGGCGCCATAGAAAATAGCGACAGGGCCAACAGATTCCTTGCGAGGGGGCCTTATCATGCAATTACACGTTGACACGTTTTAACCATTTTTCAGCCTCTTAATCCGAGGGTCCCCCTCCTCCCCTTCTTTTTCCGAAAGCAGACCTATTGCTGCTGAGGGAGCTTCGCTGCTCTCCGTCTGACTCCCTCCATCAGCCTCTGCTGCCTGAAAGTCTGCCTCATTTTCTCTGCTGTTATCACTCTGCTCATATCTCACACCATCTAGGAAGAGGAGAAACAGATGTGTTTACACGCCTAAATCAGATATACAATAAATTACTAATAGGTTTCATTGTACAGGGTAACAGTTATTGTGATTATACCTAAAGGAAATCAAAATCAGGGTAAAAAAAAATCTCCACAGCCAAATGTATGTTTCAGCTTGCATTATTCTTTTTTTCATTTTTCTGTTTTTGGATTAAGGCACACATGCAGATTTTTGCTTCAGATTATGTCAAGTTACAACAAATTTATTGGATTTTGTTCTGGACTTTGACTAGGTGGTTCAATAGCACACAAATACGTCTTGATCTAAACCATCCCGTTATTGATTCAATAAAGGAAGACGTTTAAAAAGCTGCAACTTCTTCAGAAAATACAGCCATTTGTGGCTCTTCTAAAAGACTGCATCCATGTAAATATGAAATTTTATCACTCCAACATTTCCACGGTATTTATATTCTTCCACCATCTCTGTGTTTGTGCTGTTAATTCTGGTCTTGGAAGGAAGGTGAGAAAATCTCCTCAAACAAAAAGCATCATGTTGTGTTTCAGGTGTTTAGATCTAGGTAGACTTCATGAAAACGGTTCATAAAGTCCTTCACTAAAGGCTCATGCTTATCCTCATCACAGGTCTCCAGTTTAACAATGACAGTCTCATCTACAAATTTAAGGATGTGGTTGTTGTCATGGTAACTCCTGTAGTTATCATTATGCAAGATGTACAATAAGGTTGACAGAGGAGAAACTACGTTTACTCCCACCTTCTGAATCCGAACTGTTAAAAAACTTAATAAATTATTAGAGTGACATCATATATTTTAAAATCAATCAGTAATTTATTTGCTTAATTAGCTGGATAGTATAAAAACAGACAAGAAATCCAGATATCTGGATCTTGAGATGTTTATGTTTCAGCTGTTTTTTTTTTATTCCATTTAAAAAAAATTAAAATAATGTTTAGATTCTTTAATAATTCATTTTTTTTAATTATTGTTTTTTTTGTGAAGAACTTAAACTAGAGTATAAACTCAAATAAACTTGCTTTGTTGCAAAGAAAACTGGTTTTGTCAGTTCTGTCATCTGGGTTTGTATTTTGATTATTTCTTTCAGCCCTTATCTCGTGTATCTGATTCTTCCTCTAAAATGACTTCATCAACTTTTGATTCCTCAACATTATCAAATCCTGACATGTTTGACCTAAAACTTCATCCAGACACCTAAAACTGGACAGTTAATCTGATTTATGATCATTTACATGTAACTGAATATGTTACAGATTCATAATTGAAATCTAAAAGCTCTTGAAATGAATAGAAAACGTTGTTTTCAGTGGAACGGGAGCTGTCCAAGTGCTGAAATGAACAAGGTTCCTCAAATTTGACTGCTTTGCATATTTTGTTTACTACAAAACTAAAAACAAATAATTGATATAAAGCACCTAATGTCGGAGCTGGAAAGAATACAGCAACAAAACGTGTAGAAAGGGCTTTTTTTTGTTGCTTTTTTTTAAGATGCTCGCGTGCCCAGGTCAACTGGAAGCGAGAAAAAGCTTCAGCATTTCTACCTTTAAATCAATTATAGATGCGGGGGCAAAAGTGAAGTCTTGTCAAGACAATTACCTAAACACCATGGTACTTTTCCTGGAGGGATAGGGCACTCTGGAGAAGAAAAGAAAAAAAAGCAGGTGACAGAGGAGGAAGGAATGGAAGAGAGCGGGAAACACTAACATGATTACAACTGTAGCTGGGGCTAAGGTAATCACTGCAGTTAAAAGGTCTCCTGCCAGCCCAGAGGCCAATGAACCGCTCTCTTCCTTTCACCTCTGCAGAGGGGGGGGCTCTGTCATTTGCAGATTGCAGGTGAGATCTGGTTCACATCTCTCCAATCTCCTACCAGAGTAGTGGCCAAAAACACTGGTCAATTAGTGCCATTCATCAAGAATAAGGCTGGCCGAGAGTATTTAGCAGCAAATTGTTCACACATTCAGACTTGAAAGTCCTAAAAGTCAAAGTGTGATACTTTTACACTTTCAGGGGAGTTTAAAAAACGGAAGGGAAAAAAAAAAACATAGTTAGGAGAAATTACAGTTTTCCTTCACATTTTGTCGTGTTGTAGCCGAAGAATTCAGAAATGTTTTATTTGAATTTTATGCGAGACAAATCTGTCCTTCAGTAAAGGAAAATGTGATTGTAGAAAAAATCCAAACATGATGGCTGAATACTAAAGCACACCACACTTTAATTTATTATCATTTTCAGAAACGTGTCTTTTTCCTTCCAATTAATAATTATGAACTACTTTGTGTTTGCGTCTCACATAAAATAAAAGTAAAATACATTAAACTTTGTTGATGCTGTGCAATAAAATGTGGAGAAGTTTAAGGGATGGCAAGACCTTTTTTAAAGCGATGCAGATGAGGTCGAATCAGCTGCAACATTCACAACTCAGAAGATTTTGTCTGTAATCTTTCAGGCACTGAACTTATTTTTTGACATTTCTATATATAAAGATGATTTCAGGTGGTTATTTCTTTTAATATATATGTATCTAAACATACCTGTGCGGTTTTAAATAAATGAGTTTTAGACTGAGCTGAAACAAATACAAGTACTGTATTAATTAAAAATAATTGCATCATATTTAAACCATTTAAAAGCATGCTGGGAAAGATGCTCCTTTGATGAAAACACAGACGTCAGTATGCCGTTTTGCAGACATTAGGAATCCACATTTTTGTGTCATTGTTGAAACACGTTGACCTCTGGTAGTGAAGGTAAGACGCAGAGCAGAAAGCTATTAGCTGCACTATTTAGTCTGCCAGTGATTTTCTCTTCTGCTTTTTCTACTTAAACAAAAAATAAGATTTTATTATTAGAAAAACGCTTAGTATTTTATTATTAGAAAAACGCTTAGTATTTGGTCTCATGTCATCTCAGTCTCTTCCTTTCTGCATTATGAGAATCCTTTTCAAATCTCATCTGTTAGAAGGAATTAAAGATCTATTTTTGCGTGCTAATAATATCTGAAACAGCTTCAGGTGTGTTCAATGTCCGGTCTGTAAGGTTAGGATGCCTTGTTTCAACCAATCAAATGAAATCTAAATGATCTCTTTTTTCATATCAAACATATATAAAGGATTAACGAAATGTATTAGATAAAAGTGTGAACACTAATCAAACCAGCTTCTTGCAGCTTTTTAAATATTTTTGGGGTAAAAAATGTATAGATCCCAGCTGAACTGTGTAGCAAATAAAAACAAATATATTTTTACATCACAAAATACATTTTTTGGTTTGTTTCAAAGCCGCTGAAGATTAGATGCATACATAAAAGTTGCAAACTGATTTAGACTGCATGACACATGAAATATAATATCAATTCCTGCATCCAACCCAGTGATTGCAAAGATGCACTAAAAGTGAACAGCCCACTAATCATTAAGTTTAACAACAACAACAACAAAAAAGGAAAACCTCACAAGAATAAAACAAAGTGAGTTTGAAACGGGGACGTTTGATTTGATAACCTGAGATCTGGGGCGACACGAAACATCCTGTGACCCTTAGAGCATCAGCACAGATCCCACTCAGCCCTGCTACGGCAAAGCGGGCTGCTCTGCACGCTCTCACACACACACACACACACACACACACACACCATCGATGTGAGCGTGCAGAAGTGTGTGCGCACACATTTGTGTAAAACAATATGCTAATCTCTGGCGTGGAGTGGAGGGATTTGCTGTATAAAGGATAGAGAGAGAGGGAAGCATGCTTGTTAGTGATAGCCTGGCTGAAGTTTCCTACACACACCCACCTCCCTGATCCACTTATGTAGGCCTCCTCGCGTGCGTGTGTGTGTGTACATGTGTGTTTGTGTGTGAGAAAGAGGATGAGTGATCTGTCAGAATATACGTCGTCATCTATAAATGCTTTTCCTGTTTGTGTTATTTGCGGATGCTGCATATTGAATATTGATATCCCCCGTGTGTTTGCTGGTGCATATGTGCGTGTGTGTGTGTAGGTGTGTGTGCGTGTAAGAACAGGGGGATGATCTGTGTTGGCAGCCAGTAGTTATGGACTCAGATTAAACATGGAGAGGGATTCAGACTGAGGGTATTTACAGATTCTCATTATAGCCTTAGTATCTGAGCGTTCTCACGCACACGCACACACACACACACAGACACACACACACACACTCTCTAATCTTATCACCTTTACAGCTTAATCTGTTTACTGTGATTAAACCATATTTGAAAGTAACAGATTTTTTACTTCAACCTGGTTTGGTAACTGAAACTTATTATTGTTCAGGGTGAAAAACTTATAAAGGGTCTTTATAATTCAACAAAGTGAGACAAATTAAGTTACTGCTGTTATGAAAAGTGTAATAAGTCCAAACCTATTGATCACCTTACAGTCATAAAGTGCAGCTGACAGTGAGGTCAGAAAGAGAACGGCAGTAGCTGAAAATGTTAAACATTTTGGAATGTTAGTCTCCGAACAAAAAGAGTTCACCAGACTATCAGGTGTAAAAACACGTTTCATTTCTGTACTCTTTTAGGAGCACTTTGCAACTTTTGTGAAATATGCTACATCAATAAAATGTACTTGATATTTATAACATTGTGCTGCTCATGTATGCTTTTATAAACAGGAACAGTTGATTAGTATCTCAAAAGTGATAATAAAACCTAAACTATGACCCCAAAACCCAGAGAAGTTGAAATTGAGACTTCATGGATGCAGGACAGGAAGTTAAGTGATCAGAATAGATGGATTTGAAATCCTAAATAACTCCAATAGTTAACTCTACTGTAAATCCATCGTAAAATGAAAAGCTCGTGAAAACGAACATGATCAAACCCAACATGCAGACTTTGAAGAACAAAGAGGAAACTTTACACAATATACATCATGTTTACACAAACTTTCTTCTTTTTTTTTAAGTCGGCAACATGGTCGGTGGAGATGAGGGAAAGAGCTGAGGGGGAGCGATGGTGAGGGATGAGTAAAGGATGAAAAAAAAACAACAGAGGGAGGAAAAAGCAGAGCTGAAACACAACAGGAGCATCCATCCTTTAACCAGTGGGGAGTTATCGCCTAACCACAGAGCTTTTCCAAACGCTTTAAAAAGCACATTTGAAGATGTATTAGTACATCCCTGGATCCACTTGCTGCCAATAGGGGGCTGCTTGCTGGGCTTTGTGCATGTCTGTGTGTTTTTTATTTATTTATTTTGTGTGTGTAGCTCCCTTCAAATTCCCTTAGCGAGCGTTGCTAAGGTGCTTTAGGGATGGGATTAGCTGGAGGCTCATCACACATTCCATAGCAGGAAAAAAAAAACTATGTAAAGACTGAGAGGAAGAATTAAAGAAAAAACAAAAAGTAGAACGACAGATAAAAAAAATAAATAAATAAATAGAAATGACAGACATTAAGAAACCTGGTGCAAAAAGTTATTGTGGATTGTGAAGGTGAAGAACAACAAAGTAAAAATTTCAAATAAAAAAAAAATGGAAGGACAAATTAACGAAAAAACTTTTAAAAAATAGAAATGATGGGGGAATATAAGGAATATGAATAAGTAAAATGAATTAGAGAAAAACATATATAGGAATATAGAAGCAGGGGAAGAAACAAGAAGAATAAATATGAAGGAAGGAAGAGGAATGATGGAGTCAGCTTGCTGACTGTTGCATCAGCCTGATAACCCAGGGCAATATGTGGAGAATAATACGCGTAATAAAGCATGAAGGCAGCTGTAGGAATGCGGCCATGAAACCATCTCGTCTCCTCGCTTGGAACATTTGAAATCCATCGGAGCAGCAGTCTGGCAGGTTTGGCATCAAAATATTTAAGACGGAAGCTCAGACGGGAAAAAATATAATCCTGGGTTATAAATGGGCCGATCGTAACGAACAGAACAAACCAGCAGCTCCAACAAAACTCCTGAGTAGTGCAAGCTGTGCCGGTTTGATGAATGTACTGCTTAAATGTGAGGGTTGTACTCAATGTCTGCAACTCTTTGGCTTTTGGTTTACACTTAAACTGAGGATCAACATGGAAAAATTGAAACTTTTACAGAGAACAGATGCATTTTTCTGAAATGAGTTTTCAATATTTATGGAAAAAGATGAAAAAAGCATCTAATTTATTTCCCAATGACAGCAAACAGACTGAGCTATGCAACAATAGAACTCTATCAATATATTACATTAAAATGTTCAGAAAGTTAGTAACTTTTTATCCGATTACTTAGCTTAATCATCAGAAAGTAGAAAAGGAAGGGAGTAAATACTTTGTTCACAGAACTATTTTGTCCTCCAAGAGTTCCCATCCATTGTAACGACCATTACTCAGAACTCAGCGAGAAAGAAATACTATATTAATCATGGCGCTGCCATTTACTTTGCACAATAAGCAGAGCAGCTGTCACACACTCCCACTGTATTACAGCTTAATGTACAAAGTCTCATGTTTTCCCTCCAAGACTCACATTTCAGTGGCCCCTGGTCACCATCTGTGATATGAAAACATTATAATTCAAAGACAAGACGTGTGTGGAAAACCTTTCCTGCAGAAGGTCTGGGGTAAAGCGTGGCTGCTATTTGTAGCTCTCTATTTGTATTACATCCCTGAATAAAACACTGCAATAATCTAGAAAACCTCTGGAAATACTAAAACAGGATAAATAACGGAAATTAAGGTTTTAATGAAATGATTTAAGCAGCTTTATGTGAATTACAGGAGTTTGTTTTTTGGTTGCCATCATTGTTATTAACCAAAGAAAATCCTACTGCATCATACTTTTTGAATTGTTTAATCAAGATCTATTGAGCTTTTCAGAACAAATCATCCGTTCAAACATTCAGCAAACTCTTGTGTGACTCTGAAGCAGGAGGGGAGGGTTGGCCAGTACCTGTGGCTTAGGTGTGGTCCAGTCCAGCTCCTGTTACCTGCATCTCCAATGCAACATGAGCTTCCTCTGTTTGGACAAATTGACAGAGAGAACTGAGCTGACAGGCCACCAGATTTCCCTCTCGGTTTATCTCCATCTTGCCCAGTTTGTGTTAACACGTCACTTTCTCTCTCTGCCCGACTGTCATCACTGAGAGACGTTTAAAGGTTGAACGCTGCCATGTTTCCGCTCGCAATCACCCAGCAGGTGTTTTCAAAGCCGGAAAGATTTCTAAAGTTTATGTTCCATCATTTCTCGTCTCGCTACATTTCAATTTGTCTTCCTCTGTCCACCTATCCATCTAGTGTTTCCATGATCTCATTATGTACCTATGAAAAGAGGCAGGTAATGCAATCTGGCATGGCGTGGTGTGCCATGGCATGTGTGCGTTGATTACCTGAATGAGAGTCAACAGAGTCTCTGTTTCACCCACTTATCCTGTCTAGAAATAATCATCTAATCAAACATGCTTCCACAGATACAGATATGCAGCTCAGTCATAAAAGTACAGCTGCAGCAGGTTGCATCATTAGGAGAGTCATCTTAGGCACAAACAAGCAAAACAGCAACCCTACACAGCAACAGTAATACATTCAGTTTCTCTTGCGGAACATGAAGAAATAAAAAGTGGCTTCTAAAAACACCAGATAGAAGTTATGGTTCTTCCTTCACTCGGAACATTAATACCAAACCGTTGTGTATTTACTGTTAATTATAAAGACGATGTACCTCAAGGAGACATCAGATTTGACCTTTCACCTATAAAAACGGCTCTTCTTCTATTCATTATGTATTCACTAAATGTAAAATTATGAATGTCTTAACCTCTTTTGCTCCGTAAAACGTTTTGTCCGAATGGCCGCAAAGTCAGTGTACTACTGCGCCGTCTGTGTGTTCAGATTTTCTGTCCCACTGGAAGTTGAACTTTGACACGGATCTCCAACATTTTCAAGTCCCTGACCAGCAATTGGGCTTAATTTGTTTTGTTATGAACAAAATAGATAATCACACCATCCTACTTCCACTACCATATCACTGTTATGACAATGTTTTAACACATCATACAGACTGCTCTGTATGTGTCTTCCGCGTATTTTAATGCAGGTCTAGACATGTTTTCTCTTTCATTTGATGCTTTTCCAAATCCAAATAAACCGCATTGTAGTTTGTAGGTTGTACATGTCAAAATGTGGAATAGGTAAAAAGGTATGGACACCTTCCCAAGGCAATATGTTCATACACTTGTTATTAAATATAGTGGGTGACGTATTCTGGCTCAGAGTCCCGTTTCCTTCAGTAGGGATTTTACAATTTGTCACAAATAATTATAGCCATTTTTACACATCCCTTGTTGAGGCATACTGCTCTTACTTTCCTATTTTTAAGCAGTGACATCTTTCTTGGCCTACCTCTGTGATGCGTTTTTTGTTTGTATTCATCCTTTCGTGGTTCAACAGCTTTTAAGGTATTCAAGCACTTTTTACTGCAGAATCAGAAGCACTTTTGAATTTGTAATCACTGGCTTTCAAAAAGCAATTAGATTATGATTGAATATGCTTTTTTTATTATTTAGAACTGAATGAGCTACTAAAATGGTTTTGTGTCGTAGTTGGCAGTTTCTGGTGATTTTTAAGACACACCAACACAATGTATTTAACCTTCACTGACAAAAAACGTTTTAGTTTAACATTTGTTTGAGACAAATCTTTTAATTTGTACAGTTACAGTTTTCTTTAAACTTTCTTCTTGAAAGCACAACTCTTCCTCTGACAAAATTGTGAAAAATCCCACCTAGGTGGGCGGAGCCTAGGGACACAGAGGGGCGTGGCCAATAGTGTATGTATCAGGGTGTGATCAGGATGAAAGCAGTACAGTTGCCGACTTATCCACTTTGTCGCAATATTTAGTGACTATTCAGATTCTCCAGTAACTTTACTCTGAAAAAAAAATATCAATTCAAGTAGCTTTTTTCTGTGTTGATTTTCATGGCTGTATGTCTGAGTGAGACGGTTTTATATCAGAATGTGGAGCTTTGAAATAACTGTACCGCTGTTACCAGCATTATGTTTAGAAAGAGCCTTATTTTAGAATTAACATTTATGTTAAGAATTAACGTTAGAATTGTTTTTCAGTGTTAGTACTATATTAGAACATTAGCATTACTCTTAAGAGTAACACCAACATTATTTTTTAAAATTTGTCTTAGCATTATATTAGAAATAGCATCAGTATTATTTTATGTTCATCATTAATATAATATTTATAACAGATTTCCTTGTGTTTCTTTTTATCTAATCAAATGAGTTAAAATGCTGCATGATTAATAATACAATACATTTCTGATTATATTACCAGTCTCTGCTGGCTTTTCTTATACATATTATATTTCATTGTAAATATATTTATTTTAGTTTTAATATCAAATAAATTAACTCCAAAAAAAGGTACAAAAAATCTTTTAAATTTGTAATTGGGATCCTTTGAGTGATTGTTGACAGACTGGATGATTTATAAATATTAATGTAGCATGATCATGTTACATATGGTTAAAAAAGCTAAAAATTGAGTAAATGATTAGTTGATTGTATTTTTATCAACCTGGAGGACATTTGTCTCCAATTCTCTCCAGATGCTCAACCGGCAGGAGCCAATGACATGACAAATCACATATTGAACCACCGCAAACTCACATCAGCTAGAAAAATAATAATAAAAAAACGATCAATCGCATTCAGGAGAGGAGAAAAAAAGTGGTGAAAATAAAAGGTGACACAGGGAGGGAAGCCGATCGACTGTAGGTTTGACCTCCACTCAACACAAACAGCCTCTGAATCCCTGAATCTTCACGGCCAGAGGATTTTACTGTATCAATCGCCCCCCTGCCCCCTCCTCCTCTTAGCCACCAAACCCACACGGCTGGACAACCAATAAGTTGCGGCAAGGACTAAAAGCTCCCGCAGGGTGAGCGACAAAAGGACTCCTACAGTCCTGGAAGGAAAGTGCTCCCTCTCCTCTCACACTTTCTTCTCCCGTCACTGTAGGAAGACATTATGGAAGTCATTATTCTGGCCCTCCAAGTTGCCACTGAAGCTTCAGGGCTCTGACCTGGCTGGGCGTGCTGTGCGGGTGTGTGTGTGTGTGTGAGTGTGTGCGTGTTTGTAGGCCCTGCAGGACGCCGTCCAGACCCACAGAGTGGGAGATGGGAAGCATTAAGAGTAATTTTTTTTTCTCAGATTTCTGACTTTTCCTCCCCCGCTGAAGAGCCACGGCACATGGCTTTTGCATTTGTACTTGATAAACTTTGATATGAGGAGATGCATACACACAGCTGGTATATGAAAATACAATAATGTCAAGTGTCAAAAACCCACAAGATGAAACAGAAATTTATATTAAATGGAGGGCTTTTTTATTGTTATGCAAACATAATCATATAATCAAGGGACTAATTGTTGAAAACAGGAAGTGGAACTGATTTTATTACTAAAAATGTGGAATTAGTTGTTTTTGCTGTCAAATATACATTTCAAAGATTTAGTAAAGTATATAATTCGTTAAAAAATTCTAATTAAACAAATAAGTTCACTCTTCTTGGGCAGAGCTCAGAATTTGGCTGTAGATTATGCATTTATCCTTTTTCAATGTGGGAATGATGCAAAACAATACTTAAAATCATTTTCATTAGACAAAATACATTTTGCTGACTTGTTCCTACTTTATATGTCATTTTGTGATCTATTTAGTCTCACTATCAGATATCATTTGGTTTTTAAGTTGATAAAGTTATACATATTGTGTTACAGAAAATTCTAACTTATTCAAAATCAAAAGGAGTTTTGATTTTGAATAAAATGCAACCAAACAAAGTCAGACCCTCCGATTCAGGTTGAATGAACACAAATATTTCTCTGCAACTGTACGACCAAACAAAACCATTGCTGTCTCAGATGTGAAAAGGTGCTGAAAGAAATCAGAAGCCTCATTTTTTTTAAATCATATATTCATAAAAACATCCCAAATCTATTTTTTTCCTTTATTGCAAGACAACAGCAAGAAAAATCTCATCATCTGCATAGTAGTAATAAACAGGAGCCAAATTTTTATATATTATGCACAAAACTGTTTATTTTGTGCAAATATGCAATTTGTTCCTACATTCTGATTAACTGATTAATTTGCAAGTACGCGCTAATTAATTTGCTTGCTTCCTTTGGGTAATTTGTTAACACAAGATCAGCAAACACACGAACCGTCGCCTCTTACCCAGGAGCCACAGTTTGCACCGAAGGGAGCCTGCCTCGTCTTACGGCTGCAGCTCCCCTGAAAACATGATTTGTGAATTCTTGGAGCATTTGCATATTGTTGATTTCACGTTGTTTTCTTGTGGCGGGGGGGTTGCCAAGCATTTCTGTGTTTTAAGACAGAAAAACATGTAAAATTGTTGATAAGCTGTAACCTGATAAACTGCCTTGTGCACAGCATGCTACTTGTAATCCCTTCTATAATTCAGACATCGTTTAGACGATGGGCTGCAGAAGGTCCCAAGTTTAGGTGGATGACTGTGTATTGGTAGGTTTATGAGAAGTTCAAAGCTCGTTTTATAACCTAATTCTGATTAAATCTTCTTCATACACTTTATTGAAGTTGGGTTTGTAACATGAATTTTTTTGCAGGGCTCTGTCGTTGGTAAGCTGCTTTGATTATGATTCAGAAAGTTTTGCCTTTTGGAAGCTGGTCTCTCTTTACTCACACAGGAAGTAGTTTGTCACTGCTTTCCACTTTAAAGCATCCAGGCGAGCTTCTAAAACCAGACATTTAGGCTTCATTTACACCACCAACCACTAAATTCTCCCTCAAGCCATATAAAATAACTTCATCACCCTAAGCTCAGTAGTCAACAACCTGGGTTAATCCTGGAGGGAGTAATTTACCAGGATCTGCTGTACGTACTGTATGTCCCTGTTTTATTCATGATCTAATTGAGGTTAACTGAAACGCCACTTAGCAGTCATCAGTCCATCAACACCAAACAGCTGCCATAGTGAATTAAATGCATTTCCAAAACAAATGCAATAAAAACCCTTTTTTCCTTTTGCTTCTGACCTTATGTGAAGAACTCCATTTAGCTTCACATCGCAGTTTTCTTCATAATAGTAACATTACTGCATAAATCCCTCTCATCAACGGCCCTGATCTCGATATTATTGCTGTATTTGTCATGTTAAAGATCATCAGAGGCTCCTTTCAGCCGCCATCGACATGATCACTAGCACCTTTATTTCCAACCTCATCACCGCCACCTTCTCCTTCTGGCTCTGTGATTGTTCTGGAGCTCTTGTATCTTTTGATTCGGCGTCTAGAGAAGGCCTCGAGCTTTTAGGCAGAGCGACTGATGGTTAGAAAGAAAAAGGGGAGGCGGGGGTACAAAAAAATAGAGGAGGACAGTGGAAGCAGGAGAATCAGGACGGAGGTTGTAATAGGAGACGCCCAGCAGGAGGGCTGTTTACTGTCACTGAAGGAGAAGAAAAGAGAGATGGAGAGGCGGGGGGATGATGGAGGGAGATGGACAATGAGAGGGAAAGAAGATGCAGGAGAATGAACAGATGAAGACTAACCTTCAGGAAAAATTGAATAAATAAAAAGGTGTCTTTGTAATATTTCTAAATCCATAACATAATTTTTCACATTACAACTCAAGATAAAGATAACATCTTTATGCATCTTTATCATTTTTGAGCGAGTTAAAACACTAAATACGAACTCTGCTTTATGCTGTATTTTTTTAGTAGTGAATACAGCACTGTGAAATAGTATTTGCCTTTAGTCACACTTAAATGTTTTTGATTAAACATAATTTGATATAAAACAAAGATAATCAGAGTAAATAAAAAAAATATAAATGAAAAATAGTCAAATTGTGACTTTAGAAAAGCGTAATTGCCTTCTAAGCCTGGCTGACTTTTTTGTGCCTCACTTTCCAGGAATTGTATTCCTTTTTAAATGATAAAATCATGTGGTTTTCATTTAGATTTTAAGTTAAAATACCTTATTTAATCTTACTTGTTACGCTCTTTTTGATTGGCTGCCAGTCAAGACTCACTGGTGCTCACCCTGGAGGTGTGTGTAGCTTAATTTAGCCTGTGCTGCATCCATCCATCCATTTTCTTTGCACCCTTGTCCCTTGGGGGGGTCGGGAGGATTGCTGGTGCCTATCTCCAGCTAACGTTCCGGGCGAGAGGCGGGGTTCACCCTGGACAGGTCGCCAGTCTGTCGCAGGGCAACACAGAGACATACAGGACAAACAACCATGCACACCTAGGGACAA